>JAYMTP010002475.1:0-19648 GCA_036897365.1 Geranium brycei
GAGTGACTTGGAGAAGGAGATGCTGCGGAACGAGTCCTCAAGGGAGCGGGGAAGGAGCTCAGGCTGGCCGGGGACGGAGCCGCCCGCGTCAAGGGACGAGGTCGGGATGGAGTGCATGGTGCAGTGCATCCTCCGCGGCCCCCTCGTGCCCAGCACGTTGAGCTCGTAGGTGATGTGGGCTATGTTGAAGCTTCCCGAGGGGACTTTGGGGGAGACCTTCTTGGAATGGAATCTACGGCTTGTTCGCCCAGGGGGAGGGACAATGGCGCTCGCACATGGAGGCTGCGTGTCGTAGATGATGAACTTTGTTCCGAGGAAATTCGATCTGCAATGAAAGTACGAAATCAAATTTACACTACAAAGGGAAGTCATATACACACAAATATAGAATTAAAGTTGTATTGTAAATAATAATATCGCCAATCATATACACACAAATAATTAAAGTTGTAATGTAAATAATAATATCGCAAGATCAAAGAGGAGAACGCCTTTTTTGACATTAATCGTTTAATGGGGAAATTCATAGAAATAAATGCCTTTTGTTGCGGGAGTGAGAATTAGAACCAGTGACCTAAGGGTCCCCTTTGATTTTACTCTTTTAGCAAAAATTAAGGATTAGTGCTCGACTTTCCCACCATGTCCCCATGTTTGCCGCTTACTAAGATTTTCACGAGGTTATAACTAACTCGTACTAGGGCAATGTTGGTAACTAATCACGTATAATTCACCCCTTGGAGGGAAAATGGACACTTATGTTAGGACATCCATTTTAAGGATGTTTTTAGGAAAGCCAATTGCTGTTTCACTGAAGTGGGTTTTGCTTAATTCTAACTTGCCACCATTGATTATGCAAGACTCTAGGGTTCTTCAACTTTGAAGATGCTGAATTAGCTAAACGGTTATTGAATGTACAGAAAAAACGCACGTATTATTACCTCAGTTTTCCGATATAAGTACTGCTTGATCTCGAAATGTTGTCAGCGTCGGTGGAGATAACATACTCTGTACAAGTCGTTCGCCTGGTTCGTTTTGCGGAAAGAAGGAACTTCCCGTTCTCAACTAGCAAAGCTTTACAAATAGGAACAAATAAACAAAACACGACAACAAATCCAATCAGGAACAAGGAAAATAAATTCAGATAGAGAGTAATGCATGATGCAATGACATAAGCAGCGTAGTCTATGTCAAGCTCGAGATGCTTAGTATGAAGCAGGCGAATATAATATGAAGTGTTCTAAAAATCCCCGATTAGTCCGATTAATCCCTTATCAATCCCAGATTAGTCTGCTAATCCGATTAATTTTCAATTAATCACTAGAAACCCTCTCCGCTTGACTAGCCAGCGCATAGCGTTTTTTAAGAACACATTAAACGTCATAAGAAATAATCAACATTGTATGAAAGAATAAATTTAACTATTATTAAATCAATTCGCAAGCAACAGCTCCAAATTTTTCTTACCTTGCTGGCAATAAATTCGATGTAGCCGATGCAAACTATAAAATCGGTTGAAGTTGGATTTAGATTAATTATCAGTAGTTAACTCGAGTTTGCTAGAGCAAATATGTTTGGTAGAGTTTCTTTTTAAAGGATCCAAAATGCACATGATCGACAAAATGAAGTATTCATATCTAAATAAAGCCAAAAGGAAAAATAAACCGAACTCAAGCAACATTGATACTTACCGGGACTAAGACACAGAAAAAGATGGTAAGTTAAGTCAGATTTGTTCCTCTTGATGAAGCACTGAATGGTTCCATCGCGCGCCCCGGGCTGAAATGTCAAGGAAAAAATAAATTAGTATTTGTTTCCCAAACCATCATTTTTTAATTTATACGAACGAAAGCAGACCGACCTGTTTCAGCGACACGGGAAAAGTAAGCTTCCCACAAAGCTCGGGACCCTTGACGATTTCCTTGCACATCATCCTCCAAGACCGACAAACTGCAGCGCACGAAACAACATGCTTTCGCGCAGGCCAAGTGCTCTCGCTCTCCTCGAGCCTCTTGATCACATCGTAAAGCAATTCTGGGGGAAGGTTAGCCCACAGGCTGTTCTGAATAACGAGTGGCTGGTCGTTAATATCGAATAGAGAACCACTAGATTTCCCCCTATGGTGGCTTGTCAACCTGACATCGAAGCTCCGCCTAGATAAGCTCCCGAGACTGTCCCTAACATCTCGAACTATGCTTCGGAATGACATTTTACTGGCGAGTTACAGGAACGGGAAGTTTATATATCCTTCACAAATGGACCGTTCTAAGTCGAACAAAAGAGAGACATCTAATGAGTTAATCGTTTTCATATACATATCTAATATATACCAAAATTAAAGAGCTTTTGCTATGGCAAAGGCTATTCAAACTTCAGAAAACAAAACCCCAACCACACGAAGTACAACTTCCATTATGTCCAGTCTTCAATGTTGAAATTTTAATTTCCCCTAACATCACACAAAAAAAATCCAACATTTTTTACTCCAGTCTTAATCTTTTCTTAGACCCGTATGGAAATACCACCCCAGTCTTTCCTGTCACATGGTGTGGAAGCACAATCTTCTTGATCAATAATTGGGATATGGTCGGCTGAAGGTGAAAACTCATGACTGTGACTAAGAAATGTTACCCCAAAAAAAACACCTTTAACCTATGTTCTAAAAATGTCCGATTAATCTCTGATCAACCTTGTATAATTCTCGATTAATCTTTCAATCTGATTTATTAGTCCCCAAAAGGCACACTTCGCCCGACTAGCGCCTAGAGTTTTTTAGAACACTGCCTTTAACGGATATACCCTGCACCAATTGAATCATCAGAACTAGTACAGACATGACCTAAAGTTCACTCTAGATGGATTCTATCATGCTTGTGTTGGTTCCAACCACCCTAAGTTGATGGTGTTTCATTCTATATGAGCTCAATTCCTGATTTTGCGCTAATTTCATATGGAACGTTCTGCTGTTAATCTAACAAGTTGAATCATTTCAAACAACCCATTAAAAATCGACATATTCCTAAAAAAAGATGCAAAATGATTAGAGAACATGAATTTCTCCAACACCCCAACAACATCAAACAATCAAAACCCAGAAGCCAAAACATCAAACTATCAAAAACCCAGAAGCCAAAACATCAAATAATCAAAAACCAAGAAGCCAAAACATCAACAATCAGAAACCCAGAACCCAAAACAACAAAGACTCCCCCCCAAAAAATTCATTTTCACATTATTTGGGCAAACCCACTATGCTAACCCAGAAGCTAAAACATCAAATAATTTTAAAAAAAAACAGAAGTCAAAACATCAAACAATCAAAAACCCAGAAGCCAAAAACAACAAAGACTCCCCCCAAAAAATCATTTCCACATAATTTGGGCAAACCCACTATGCTAACCCATAGATTCCATGTGAAGATCTCTCCAAAAACACAAATACACAGATGGGTAAAGATCTGTACCTCAAAAACACCTGGAACTCCTGAGACAACAAAACCTAACCCACAATCAGATCTGAGCTGAAACTTGAGGACAAGCCAGACACAGATACAACACCGCCACTCTCCTCCTCTCCAAGCCTCTCTCCTCCGGACTCTAAACCTGCCTCAACTCCAGCTCACAAACCAGAAAAGAAAAGGCCAAAGCTTGTCTCTTCTTTTCTTCAACCAGGGCTATGTATACAAGTATATTTACATATATAATATATTTGAAGCTTCTATTTTTATTTCACATGACTGTATATGGCTTGAAAATGGAATTTTGTATATTCCCCACCAGCCACTACACTACACACAAGGCTCTACAAGGACAAAATTAAGTGGCATTTGACTTTTCCTGTGTCACCTGACAAGGTCAATTAATCAAGCTTCAATTTTTTTTCCTCTCCTTAATCATCACAAAATAGTGTTTTTGCTCTTCAATTAACTTAAAGATGTGTAATGGTTATAGTCAACAATGTAATATATTGAACAACTCTAATTTTGTTTCAGACAAATTGGTGATGAACATATGATTGTGTACTTTTTGGTCTCTACAAGTCTATTGAATAATTTAAAACTAGTTAATTTAATCGTATCCCTAAAGATGGCAATGGTGGTAAAGAAATAAATATTTTTGAAAGAAATTAATTATTCAATTAAGACTACATGATTGTTTAAGTATATTCATCCACCTTAATTTTGTTGTTTTTTTTTCCATTTAATGTTGAATTAGGCAACTCTTTACACATCACAACCACACAAAAAAAGATTGAGATTTGATATTTAGGTGCATCACACTTCACACCCCATATTGATTAATCAAAATCAAATTGAAAATAAAACTGTTCAGCTTCATTTAATCAAAATAATTTATTTTAATTTGAGTTCCAACAGAAAAAAAATGATTAGATTAAAATGTAGTTATCGTTTAATTTTTAATACAACAATACCAGAGATTTACATTTGCAAATTACATAATTTTATGTTGAAATTAATCTCAAATTTGATTCTAATAAGATACAAAAATATTTAGCATTATGAATGATATGTGTGTGAAATGATCAAAATATCTTTGGATTTAAACTCATTTTAATGTGTGTAGGGTTGTTTACAATTCGATTTTGAGTTATTTTGGTTTGGTTTTAAATCGAGCCGATCAATTTAATTTTAAGAAAATAAAAATTGAAATGAACCAATAGAATTTGGTTCAGTTCGATTTTAAATATGTCGATTTCTCTATAAACTGAGTTTTATGAAATTCTCACATTTTAGGCCAGTTTTGCCTTATTATTTGTCGGACCAATATTTTTAATCTAATTAATAATATCGATGACTTAAAAATGAGTCATGTATCTAAATCGTTCGGTTCTAGTTTTTTTATCATTTCTATTTTATAAACCGAAAACGAACATCATTTCGATTTTGAATCAAATCAAGTAAGTTATGCTCAATTCAATTATTTTTCAGGCCGATTCGGTAGTGGGCCGGTGCAAAAAATAAAAACATTTTGATGGACTTACATTTATAAAATATTTGGGCTGGACCCTTTCTTACGTGGATAAGTGGTCTGGGCCGGACCAAGTGATCAAGGTTCTTACCCGACAAGCCCTTATAAATAGCGGTATTTGCTAGTGTGCCCTCGCTGTCGCCGAATTTCAAAACTTACCCACAAAGCTGGTTTATTTGTGACAGAGCCCCAAAACATAAATAATTTCTACTATTTTCCTCTCAGAACGAAGCCATCGCCGGAGCTCTCTGCAACCTCCATCGTCCGGCGAAGCGTCGCCGATTGGAAACTCAAAAACAAGTATGAATTTATTCTCTTTTTCTTCTCAATTCCTTATTCATCGATTGATTTTAGATTTCGCCTATCTCAGTTCACCGAATTCAGTAGCTATTGTCGATTCGGTTGAATTGGGAATTTTGGGTTTAATTTGAAATTATTTTTTTGTTTTGTTGAAATCAGTGAAGATTATCAATGACAATGGGTGTTTTCGGATTGCATGTATATCAAGTGTATAAATTCCTTCCAGCCAAACAGTGATTTGGCTAGGTTAGGGTTAGGTTGGTAATGGGGTTAGTAACCGAGTTCAATTTCAATTTTTTATTATTGGGTTTTGAGTTCCTTTAGCTCAAGTTTTGCTGGGATTTGGAATTTTGTGTTTCTGGATTGGTTTTATGATGAAACCATAGTTTGTGTTATTTGCATTGCTTTTGATGTTGTTTACTTATGTTGAATTTATATTATTTGTAAACATGAATCATGGTTTCAGAATTTTGTAATGTCTTGTTATGAGTCATGACATGTCGATTGTTGCATGGTTTGGAGTATTCGATGTTTGCTGATTATATGTTTCAATGTTCACAGTTGCCATACTAATGCGGTAATGCCATATTGTGGATGCTTGGGGATTCTTTGGCTGTTTGATATGTACTCGTGCTAGGATCGTAAGATCAGCTTCGTGTCTGGTTGTGTATATATCGTGTGTATATTTTTTTCCGGAGATGTCGTCGTGTTCAAATGAACAATTAAAGGAAGTTGGGTGTCCGAGCCATGATTCGGTTGTGCCTGATACTACAAGCTTAACTGAATCCCGGGAAAGGCCGGTGGAAGCTGGGGACGAGGAGGACGAGGAGGAAGATATAGATTTCAATCCTTTCTTAAAGGAAACCCTTTCACCGGATGCCTCTTCAAGTTTGAGTTCCGAAGCTGAAGTTCTGGATGCTAATGTTGTTGACGGTGAGGGAAACTATAGTGGATCCGCTGGACTTGACTCGATACGGCACACTAGTGATGCTCAGAATTTCGCTGTTGGAGATACCGAAAATGATGAAGAGGAGACTGTAATGCAAACTACTGTTTCTCCTAGAGGACAGTGCCAAAAGGAAGTGGAGCAAGTTCTTCCCAATATACTTAGGAAGAAAAAACCCATTCCAAGCTCTCCTAAGAAAGGTGAAGTTGATGGAGAAAAGGAGAATGGCTCAATCAGTGGAACTGATGTTAATGGTGCAACAGTAACGGAGACTAGTAATACAACATCTTGGAAGCCCGGAATTGATATGGACGACGATGACGACGATGATGCCATCTGCAAGCGGACTAGGGCCAGGTATTCACTTGCGAGTTTCACGCTTGATGAACTCGAGACGTTTCTCCAAGAAACAGATGATGACGACGACCTTCAAAATGTTGACGATGAAGAAGAGTACAGGAAATTTCTTGCTGCTGTTTTACTGGGTGGAGAATCTGATGGTCAGCCAACTCAAGAGATCGGAATTGTGGATGATGAAGATGAGGATAATGATGCAGACTTTGAGATAGAACTTGAAGAGGCACTTGAGAGTGACCCCGAAGAAAGTGTGAAGAATAAAACCCTGATGGATGAGATCGACAGATGTGGGCGGAGGCCAGAGACTAGGCAGAATAAACGCCAGAAAACTTCTTGCCAATCTAGAAAGAACCTCTTAGGACAGGGAAAGAGGCCACTACGTCCACTCTTGCCAATCATGCCAAATGTTTCAATGACACCTTTCTTCACTCATGATGGGAAAACTCTGATGCCTAAGAATACACCGTGTTTTCAGTCCTCCAGGGAAGAGGAGGCTCCTGTAAATGGATTTACTCCAAACCAAATAGGCGAGCTACACTGTTTGATACATGAGCATGTGCAACTTTTGATTCAGGTATTTTCGCTATGTGCTCTTGATCATTCTCGGCAACACATTGCCTCCCAAGTAGAGGGGTTGGCTCTTGAGCTGCTTCACAAACGCGATCAAGTAGTTACATGGAGAAATGTACCATATTCAGATTTTTTCTTTCGACCCCCATATATTTTCCCATCTGCTGTTGATAAATTGCCCAAATTTTACCCGGCTCAGTGCAACTTCGTATCATCCAATACATTTGATCCCCAGGGTGTTTGTTCCCCTTCCAAGAGTCAGATGCCAGGTTCTAGGAATCTGAATCAGCAGGTTGGTACATTCCAAGATGTTGACAAATCTTCCTGGATGCCTCATGTAAGTGGTCCAGTAATATCTATCCTGGATGTTGCTCCACTTAATCTAGTTGGCAAATATATAGAAGATGTTTATACTGGTATGTCAGATTTAACGATTTTTTTAGTTTTTGTGTAATCACGATATTTTTGAAGAGTTAATACATCTTATCACCCATTGTTGATTTTGATCTATTTTAACAGCTGTTCGGGAGTATCGGCAACGTCCTGTTGAATCTATTGGTGATACACAGTTCGAGAGGCAGCCTCTGTTCCCCCTGCCTAATTTCCCTTCATTTTCTGAAGCTAATTGTGATATATCAAGAGCTGCACCTCCAACTCCCAGTGCCAATCCGATATTACCTTCTGCAAGTCAGCAACAACCTAAGAAGACTTTGGCTGCTACGATCGTTGAAAGTACCTTGAAGGAATCGGTTGCTTTAGTCCCTAAAGAAATAGCCAAGTTAGCTCATAGGTTCCTTCCGCTATTCAATTCAGCATTATTTCCACACAAGCCACCATCCGTGGCTGTTGCGAATCGGGTGCTTTTTACTGATTCAGAGGATGAGTAAGTTACGCACTCTTTCCTGTCTTCACCGCCAATTTGTTTAGTTTTTATTGAATGTAACCTTTTATTTTCTCCCAACTGACCGATCTTGTCATTGTTAGAGTCCTACTATTTAAGAAACACTATATATTGCTGGTTTCCTTTATTTACCCGATTAGAAGAAATCAATGATTGTATCGTTATTGGATCTTTAATATTTTTCTATTAGTTTCTTCCATATGCCATGGCCGCGAATAAATTACAGCCTTTTTCAAAATTCATGGAACATGACTGATGGAAGATCGCAATTTTTTTGTTGGGATGTCATTGCAGTTTATTAGCATTGGGGTTGATGGAGTATAATACAGACTGGAAGGCAATCCAACAGCGTTTTCTTCCTTGCAAAGATAAGCATCAGGTAATATGTGAATTTCACGTTGGGCACAAAACTTCCTTGCAATTATATCTGCAGTTAAACTGTAATTTTACCTATCTTCTGCATTTTTGCCCAAGGATCACCAGAACCACATGTTTTTCAGAGTGCAAGTCAAAGCATTATATATATATCTTAATTTTATAGGAAGCTGATGTAATTGCCAGCTATTTTGTTTAGTTATGATCTCAAAGTCCATGATCTTTTATCCGATCGCAATTTTATACTGCAAACATTAAGAAGGTCTACAGTGTTGCTTCTGGACATTGGTTTGGTGTTGATTGTGACAGTTTCCTTTATTCACAGATTTTTGTTCGTCAGAAAAATCGTTGCTCTTCAAAAGCACCTGAAAATCCAATAAAGGTATGTGGACTACTTCTAGTGCACACTCATTTTTTTAATCTTACACGTATAGTTCTTTTACTCTGAGTAGCATATACCTGGATAATGCTCATATATATGGATAGAGTGGCTTTCAAAGTCACTCCATGCCATACAAAACCCAGCATCTCATATATGGCATGAGCTCCATCCTACTCTAACCTTTATATTCATGCACCCTTTAGTTTTTCTCCAACAAAAATTACGGTGCCAATTACTGTGATCTACAACTTTTGATAAAAATTTAATTGAACTTTACTATTTAATGCAGGCAGTTCGGAGGATGAAAACCTCTCCTTTGACTTCAGAAGAGATAGAGCGTATCCAGGAGGTTATCTTTTTCAATTTTCTTCTTCTTTTTCATTAGCTTATCATATAACCCATGGAAATCTTACTTACAGTACAAACCAATGTACTCCAGGGACTCAGAATTTTTAAACTGGATTGGATGTCTGTATGGAAATTCATTGTCCCACATCGAGATCCCTCCTTGTTGCCCCGGCAGTGGCGCATAGCCATTGGAACTCAGAAATCATATAAGATCGACTCAGTTAAAAGGGAGAAGCGAAGGCTGTATGAATTGAAAAGAAGGTCCAAAACTGCGAATTTGGCAATTTGGCAAAACGGATCTGGAAAAGAGGTATGCTTATTCTCTTAAGCTGGAAAACCAGTTTTGTCATTCTATGCTTTATAGCTTCTCATGATAATCATATCATTCTATGCACATATAAATCGTGATGGAGGGAAGTGCATTAAACGTAACACATACTCCCCTGCACTGCTTGAAAGCAACTTTTGCCCAAAATTAATTTCAGGATACTTATGGGTTGGTTTTTTCACCTTCAGACACTCTGTTTTTTTCCTTGCTTGTGTTACACTTGATCTCGACTCTTGCACAGTATGCTGTAAGTAGTTCTAAAAGGAAGATGCTTTGAGTCCATTGATTATGGTATGCCAAAGTTGAAACGGAAGCTAAACTTTAAAGAGTGTGTCTAGAAACATAATTTTTAGGGAAAATGGCAAAACGGTGCCCTATAATATAACGCTTCTGAAGAGGGTGCTGTGTTGTTTGCATTTTTGTGCAAAATGTGTATATTTTTATAAAAATAATGAAATTGACTTTTATAACATAATTTTAACTACAAAATTTGATCATACAAATTTTAGTTAAAAGATAAAAAATACATGGGCATGGGCAATTTCGTTTTTTATAAAACTACACGCACAAAAATGCAAACAACACAACCTTTTTGCCATTAACAAACAACACATCACCCTCTTGTAAAAGTGTCATATTATAGGGCACCTTTTTGCCATTTTCTCTAATTTGTACTCATTCAATTAAAATAATTTACCTATCCATGCATTCTATCTATATTTTGTATAATAGACCTTGTCTGACCTAACCCTGTGTTGCCAATCAGTTCCACTGAAGACTTGAGGCTCTACAGCACAGCTAGTTAATGATTATTGCAGATTATTTTCTTAGATGATTTAGCTTTTGTTAAAGTTTTCATAATGACCGCAGGACTGTCCAGCTGCATATGCTGGAGAGAATAGTGGCGGAGAAGATTACGCAGAGACTGCAGATGAAGAAGCCTTTGTTCACGAGGCATTTCTGGCAGATTGGAGGCCAGATACCCAAGAGGGTATTCACGAAGCCCAAATGGGTAACATGCAAGACTTCCCGTCTGCTGATAAGGGTTTCCAACATCCTCAAATGCCATCTCCTTTTGCTCGGGATAGATATTATCCATCCAATAACATAGGACCGAGCCATCTAGTTTCTGGTGCATCTTTGAATGCCTCAAAGCCCCAAATCATTTCCCGGCTTTACAGGACTAGGAGAGCCAATAGTGCTCGCTTGGTTAAATTGGCTCCAGGTTTACCGCCCGTGAATCTTCCACCATCTGTTCGAGTAATCTCTCAGTCAGCTTTCCAGAACTACCAACGCGGATCGTCTACCAAGGCGTCGTCCACAACTGTAGGTGGTATCGATGATGTTGGAAGACAAAGTACCGTCCCTCAACTTCCAGTGAAAGCAAAACAGAATAACACTAATCTGCTGAAGGACTCTGTACAATCTTCACGTGTAGAAGAATCCAACGTTGCAAAGGAGAAACGTAGTGTTGAACAGAGAGGCACTGATGCAGATCTTCAGATGCATCCTTTGCTATTCAAAACCTCGGAAGATGGACGTTCACCCTATTTCCTGCCAAATTGTAGCTCTAATACTCCCAGTTCTTTCAGTTTCTTCTCGGGAAATAGAAGTCAACTAAATCTAAGTCTCTTCCATAATCATCAGCAAACAAACTATGGCGCCAATGGTTCCACCAAATCTATGATGTCCAAGAAGTCGACTTCGTCGTCATCTGGCATCGACTTCCATCCGCTTTTGCAGAGAAACGATGACCTGGTAACTGCACACCCGTTTTTGAATTCGGGTGGCAATGCAACACAAGTTGGTTCACAGGGCAATAAGAGAGGCTTGTCTTTTAGTGGCATCGTGCCTTCTAGCCCTAACGAGAGGGCAAATGAACTTGACCTAGAGATCTACTTGAGCTCTACATCCAGGAAGAAAAAAGCTGCAGAAAGTAACGGTGTGGCCACTACATGTAATCCTATGAAGTCGACGACTGCAATAGATCATGGAGCCGCCATGGAAACTCAAAACACTAGTACATATTATCAGCAACCTGAAAGTGGTCCAGCAGTGAGCAGCAATCTTTCTCCAGGCGCCCGCTTGTTGATTGAACCGAGAAATAACATTTGTGGGTACATCGTGGATGACATAGGCGAGCAGTCTCATCCAGAGATTGTGATGGAACAGGAAGAGTTGAGTGACTCCGATGATGAAGAAATTGAAGAGCATGTGGAGTTTGAGTGCGAGGAGATGGCCGATTCAGAAGGAGAAGAGTCAGGTTCTGAAGAAGCTGCTGATTTGCAAAATGAGGTGTATCTTGCTGTTTACTTTGCATATATTCAGCCTTTTTTTGTTTGAGTTGTGTGTTATTTATTTTCTTCTGTTCTTGAACTGGATATAGGCTAAATATGAATTAACATCGAAACCTGTAGTGAAAATAAGACATTGAACCAATTGA
Organism: Geranium brycei; assembly: GCA_036897365.1. Taxonomy (NCBI): domain Eukaryota; kingdom Viridiplantae; phylum Streptophyta; class Magnoliopsida; order Geraniales; family Geraniaceae; genus Geranium; species Geranium brycei. The sequence continues at coordinate 11,936 of JAYMTP010002475.1, forward strand.
TACCCAAAACAGACTGTTGCACCATTATGTTGAAGATACATATAGCGAATATTCTAGAAAGCTCCTACTAGTCCAATTAATCCTTAGGGAAAAGTACAGCTAAATACACCCAACTATACACATTTTCCACTTAGCTATATCTAACTAAGATTTGGGTCATTCTGATACACCAAAGTTTGATAAATTCCCACATGTTAAGTTTTAAAGTGAAACTTGGGTGTATCCGAATGACCCAAACTTTAGTCAGGTGTAGCGAAGTAGAAAATGTGTATAGTTGGGTGTATTTATCTGTACTTTTCCCTAATCCTTATTAATCCTTGATTAGTGTCCAAAGGCCCTCTCCGCCCGACTAGCGCCTAGCGTTTTGTTAAAACACTGCATATAGAGGCTTGACTAATTTTAAGCACGACTGCACACTCAAATTTGCACTCACTAGCAATGTGCTTATGCCTGTCGTTGGTGGTTGATGTTTTTAATCCTATGATGCAATTTGATGTCACATTTGACTTCTTTTGATGCCATTGCTTTGTTCCCTAACTATTTGGTATAGATGCTGCAAAAGAAATCGATATGTTTTTGGATCTTGCTGATCATCAATTGAGCTTATTTTGTTATTTCCTTAAACCAGGAGGCCATAACATTTGCAAGAGAGACTATAAGCTCAGATCTAGACAGTGACGATCAACAAGAAAACGCCCCTTCTCCCAGAAAAGCTGGCACTCCCTCCTCGGGGAAGGAAAAACCTTCCACAAACAGATCATGGCTAAGCTTGGACTCGTGTGCCTCGGGAGCTTCCCCAAACGCGAATCCCAGAACCAGAGACAGCAATGCGAAAACTCCATCCACCTCTCGCCCCAGCAGATCCCGTAAAAAGCCTGCAGTGCAGAACCAGGTTCCTGACTTGGCAGAACAACTCAACCCGGGCTCTCTCGCCATTCAGAGACTGAAAAGGCCGAGGAAACAGGTATGCAAAACTAAACCGAATCTGAACGTGGGATTGGCCGCACCCGAAAATACAGATAAGTTATAGGTTTTTATTACAGTTTTGTAAATATTTAGCCAGGCATAAGTTGTGTTTAGTGTTGAAAGTACTCTCTCTGGGTTTCTTCGTTTTTGTAGCTCAGGCAATTGAGAGGCAGTGTTCTTGCCTTTTTGAACCCCTAGTGAAGTGCATATTTAGGATCATTTGAAATTAGGCACTTTTATTAGGCTCTTAAAAGCTCCATTGGACCTGCCACTGCCACTTGTTCATGTATATTAAAAGAAATTGGAAAATTCTCCAATTTATTGCATCATTTTTTTTATCAGCAATGTATCGAGATTTGAGAATTAAAAAAACATGAATTTTGATTAGAAAACCAAACAATGTTGACAAAATTTGCCCAATTGATGGACTGTTAGAAGATGGTACAACTCGTTCCCAAACACGAGGAAGGGCGTAGCGAGCGACGACGAAATGCTTCGAGGAGTTGAACTAAACCGTAGGTTCAGATATTCTTGAATTGGGTATTCGAAGAAACGCGAATTCAGACATTATCGATCTGAACAATCTTTCAGTGACAGATTGACGAACTGAAACAGATTTGCGAATCATTTTTTTCTTTCTTCACCTTCTTTTTCTGGATCCGGAGACGATCTAGTGCAATATTACTGGTATGGGACTCTCGATTCTATTATCACTATCTTCATCTTCCTCCTTTTCCTTCGGAGACGCAATAACGATCGCAATGGGTGCGGTCGGAGACATCTTAGCCATCTTCTTCAGTTCCTCCCCCTTCCCCCATAGCACCACGTACAATCCAGATACGATCAATATAGCCCCCAAGACGCTGCAATTCACAAACTCGATCATCATGCATGATCATTTAAACGAAATTGAAATCTTCGTCGTACTCAACTCGTTGAAATTATTTATAAAAATATTGGTACCTTCCGAGGTGTAGCTTCTCGTTGAGCAACAATGAACCAGCAATGGCAACAAGAACAAGCATGAGAGGGTTGAAAATAGACACGTACAAAGGTCCTCGCATCCGCACACACCATGCTATAAAACTCACCATCATTCCGGAAGCCACAATACCCTATACGCATATATCGGATCGGGTTATATACATCAGATTGGGTCAAAACGAGTTGTTTAATATCTAAATATTTGATTTAAAATCTATTCATTAAATAAACGAGTGAAACTTGGGTTTAACATTTCAAGGCTTGATACACTTAATGCGAGCCAACTCGTTCAATTTATTTATTTATTTATTATTATTTCTTACATCAATATGTATAACGAAGATTAAACCCAAATTTGAGTTTGATTATTTATTTTTCAAGTTCAATTTAAGTTTAACTATATCAAGTGTCTTAATTAAACTTCTACAAGTAAACCTTAATCAATTGCAAGATTAAACTAAGATGTATTCAGATTGCACAACATAATTAAACAAAAAACTAGTAAAGAATGTACCGTAAAAGCGGCTGTGAGGAGCCGAATGTTCCATCCGAGCTTCCAATCATCAAAATCTCTCTCGAGACACAAAGCAAAAACAGTAGCCTGAATCGCCCCCATCGATGCCATCACCGCCGTGCTAGAGTATTGGCATGGGTACACCGCACTCATTTTTGTCTGCATTAATAAAGAGATAATTTCAAATAACTACACTTAAGTTTGAGTTTTGTTTTCATTTAATCACACTCAAGCTTAAAAACATATTTTAGGTTGTTTTTTTGGCATTGCTTTTAACCCAATTAGTTTTAGGTTTTTCAAGAGGTAAAATGAACAAAATATCCTCATTATCTTTCAAAATATCAAAACCAACATTCCCTTTCTCTATGTCACTTCCACTTCCTCTTCCTCTTATATGAATTCAACACATGTGTATGTTAAAATTTAATCCACTTGAAAACTCGAGTTATAATAAACGAATCTTTAAACATATTGATTAAGTAACGAATGGATTCACATGTTTTTCACATAAGATTCTAACATATCGTTTTACGTGCATGCATGCATATGACTGAAGATCCACACATTGTGTGAGGCACTGCACGTAAACAACATTTAATTATATACGTGGGAATTTAACGCTCGCTCACGCACGTATACTAGATCCCAATTAATATTTTAGGTGATGTTACGCGTAAACTTCACTTTAAACATGATAAAATATTATCATTTCTTTGAAAAACAATAATCCAATATAATACCTGAATTATGAGCCACAGAGCATAGCAACAACAACTGGCTAGAGCCAAGAGGGCACCAAGTAACTGGTGACTAATATCTTGTGACTGAGACAAAGGTGGCTTGGGATGGTGAATGAGGTTGATGTGCGTTGACCAAATGTCAATGTCAACGCCCTTGTAAAAAGTCAACAACATTGCTCCACCTATACTAATCAATGTCCCCAACAACTTTGCCTTCCCTGGCCAGGTTCCCCATGCCAGCCTCTCCATCCTATGCACAACTCAACATTAAAAGTCAACCTTAAACTATACGAACATGCACGCAAGAAGAGAAAAAAGAGTCAATCCAGCTGTTACAAGGGGTCTCGACTGTGTATAATGAGGTGCTCAGCTATTGTGAGGGTCCCCGATTGTAATGAGAGGGAATCGGGTCAGCGAGGGTTCGGCCTGATAATCAACCCGGACCCTCGCTAACCCAGTTCCAACTACTGGTACGAGATCACTGACCGTGACGAGAGGGTCGAGTTCCATACTATGCTATATAAGTAAACCCTGTTGGGAGAAATGTGTAACGAGGGGTTCGGGTTCTATATACCTTACAAGTGAACCTTGTTGACAAGGCCGGCTCTACGAAATCAGGGGTCTAAGGCAAAAAATTTAAAACGATCCATTTCGTTTACAAAGATAATACATCATATTCATTAAAAAAACTAAAGGAGGGGACATAATACCGTACTCCATTCAATGATTAATCTTGTTGGGATTTTGGGCTTCAAAAAAATTAGGCCTACTATAAGACTCAGTTTTGGAGGCTCTCCAGGATCGGGGCCCAAGACAAAAGTCTTTATTGCCTTATGGGCTGGCCGGCCCTGCTTGTTGATGGGTTTCATATTATGTTAAGTGAACACCGTGCTTCTGCCAGTTCACAATCAAGTTCTACTGGTTTGGACGGTGCTTTTGCCAGTTCACAATCAAGTTCTACTGGTTTGGACGGTTTGTAGTTCTACCCGAATTTGTATCTGATTTCTGCTACATATATATAATACCTGAAGGAGAGAGCTAAGATGAAGGTGATGGCTGGTATGAGATTGCTCATAGCAGAAGCAAATGTTGCAGATGTTAATGACACGCTTTGTATGTATAAATTCTGAGCCATTGAGCCACTGCATGCAAATTAATATTCAAAATATAAAATACATTGAAATATATAAATTTTATAAAAGTTGAATTTACTATATTGAAAAAACCTTATGTCATCCTACTTTTTTTTTGGCAAAATGGTCCAAAATAACCTAATTGCTCTGAAATAAAGAACCTTTTTCTCCGATGTTTTTTTTATGAACCTTTTTCTCCGATGTTATTTGATAAGAAATATAAATTGACATGGCTACTTTATGTAATGGTTTTATTTATTATAAAAATAAATAGCATATATGATCACCACCTTTTATGCCACTATTATCCCCCATTTATTATGTCATTATAACCAACGAAAATTCAAATTTGACGATGGAATTAATTTTTTATTAAACTAATAATTAGGTGAACTTGATTAACCAATTGTAAACTTCCATAACAAGTCAAAAATAAATAAAAGGTTGTATTATTCTACTAAAAAGTTGCTTTTTACGTGTCACACAAACCCAATTTCCAGCAAACAAAACTATTTATTACATATGACGCAAATTAAGAAATGTTAAGACAAAAATGAAAGCTATAAAATATCACGAATCTGAAGAATTGGTAAATTGAGAATGAGATTATTTAGCCATTAAATCCTATACCAGAATCAGATTCATTTAACAAACCTACCATACTAATAATAATAATTAATTCAGAAAAATATAGTAATTTTCACTTAGATTTTTTACCCAAATAAACCACAGAAAAATCCTTGCACCACTATTTTCCACGTCAATTTCGGCCTCCTATTCCTGCACATTTCAAATAAACAAACAAACAAATTTAATATGAATGGAGTTAAATCGAATCAAAGAATATAGCAAATAACTATCTTATGTTTTAAGATGAACAAAGTCGACTCAAACTAAAAAACCATATTTTATAAAGTAACGTTAGTTGAGTCACTAAACCATATGAACACAAAAAACCAGTACTGTTACTGGGTCGAAAATAATAATAAAAATATATTATTTTTCGTTTAAGTTCTTTTTTAACGTGAACTGAATCGAACTGAGCTGGAACCTGTCGACGACGAGAGCGAGAGGGACGATGAAGGCGGCGGCGAAGATGAAGCGATAAGCGATGATGATCCTCAGGTTCATCCCGTCGTCGGCCGCCAGTTTGTAGAAGACGTTCACTCCGGCGAACGCCGTCTGGACCATCACCATTATCGCCGCCGGCTTCAGCCCCTCCGCCGCCGTCCACATCCATTCCGCGTCCACCATCTTTATTTACCGAAATGCCACCGCCACCAAAATCAATCAGGACAGGTTTTGAGGTTTCTTCTCTCTTTTTTTATTTATTTAATTTTCTCTCTGTTTCTCTTTTGTGTACAGAAATGAAAAACTCGTGTCGTTCTGTTATATATATGTGTGCGTAATAAAGAGCTCGGTTTTTTGGTTTTTTATTTGTGCCAGCTGGCGGGTTTTGGGCTGTTCCGCCACGTCAGCAATCCACGTACGCAGGGATGTCCACGTGGGTGGGCTGTGGGGTCTACAAACATGCAGTGCATGCACGCTGATTGACGAGCGTCACTGCTTACGTGTGACGATTTTGTGGGGACCACACGACAATTGTGGGGCCCACTAGATTTTTTTCTTTTTTGAAAAATAAAATAAAATCCACTGGGTGATTTTTTCATATTATTTTGGGGAGTTTTTAAATTTGTAATATAAAGTTGCTATAAATTCATATTTATATTATGAAGATGAATTTAAATCTTGGATTTTATAGCGTTTTAAGAATCAAGTAAATATTTTCTTAATAAAAATTAAAAATAAACTTCTATAAACATTGTTATGTATATACAAACTTAAACTTATCACGAGGACATGAAAACTAAATGTTTTTAAGAACGATGACACGCAAATATTTTTGTAGTCTAATCTTATTATGATTATATAAACTCTCGTAACAGATCAAGTCTCTTTATTAATATTAAGTGTAAAATCTTATATTTATAATGGTTTGATTCGTTGAGTAATATAATTTTAGATTAAAAATATATGTAAAAAGAATATCAAATAAAACGTATTATGTATATATATTGCAAAAATCAATGATAATCAAGTTTTAACACATGTTTTCTAAGATGATCCGAAACCATAATAAAAAGCAAGTTCAAAATCATGAAAAAATAATGGATAATCAAATGAAAATGGTTGAGAGATCGATAGCTCAAGTAAATAGTATGAACCACACATGTGTAGGGTTGAAGATGGTTCCTTGTAAGCACTATTTTGTGGTTAAGTCACGTTTATGCCTTTGTTTGGCTGCCGTGAAAATGAAGGAAAATTTATGGGATGTATATATATATTGCTGAAATTGGATTATGTTTGGCTTGTGTGTTGCAATTGTCTTGCCAACCTCATTTCTGCCAATGACTTAGACCTTTTTGTGCACATTTTAGCTCATTTCTTGATTCCCAAGCAACTCATGTAACCATATCTCTTAATCTCATTCACTTCATTCCCTTTTTGGTGCAAATATATGGTAATTATTCCAAGTACATTCTTCATCTCATTTTCTTTTATTTTGTTGGAATAAATAAATTCATCATATTAGTGTTACATGATTTAATTTTTTAGATTTAGATGCACATGCATGATACATAATTTTATTTCAAGATAATTGTTGATAAATGTTGGCGCCATGTGGCAAGGGGGCCTGAAATTTTTTTTAAGACTCAAACTCAAGACCTAAATTTGTATTGGTTGGAAGGGGGCCTTGTTCTATACTATAATCTAAGCGAAAAAAGTGAACCATGTCGGAGAGTGATTTAACGAGGAGGACCGGGTTTTCATTCAATTAGCTATGAAATTGGAAAAAAAAAACTAAAATCGGAGTCAATGGGTACGGTGGCGCGTGGCCGCGCATGGAAAAGATTCCGGCGACGAGTTTCCGGATTCTGGCAGATTGGTGACGTCTGAAGCTGATGGAACCGATCGACAGTGAGAACCCAAAGTGACCGAAAAGTCGCAGATATACGTCTGCAGGGAAGAGAGAAATCTGTTTCGGTGGCCGCGCCACGTGTCCTCGAATGCCAGCTCAGCGCGCGCCATGTTGCGTCTCCACGCTGGTTCTCATGGTTCTCGCGAGATGGAGAAAGCTCTCACCAGATTTCTCCTCCGTTTATACTCATTATTTAAATAAATGAATAAATTTGCATTTTATCACCCTCAGACTTTACATATTTTATTACTAATTCTCAATACCAGTCTTTAGTTAAACCCAAAACCATAAAATCAGAGCAACTTGTCCGGCTCTCTTTGGAAAGAAAGGGCGCATTTAGGAACTCTCTTCGGGGCAAATGAGTACAGTACCTTTTATCAGAGCAACTTGTCCACA
>JAYMTP010002476.1:0-19643 GCA_036897365.1 Geranium brycei
TGCAACACCGAGCAACCCAACACCGCGAGCACGACCTCGCCGGAGGAGAAGCCAACGCAACCCCGAGGTCGCGCTCGCGGTGTTGGGTTGCTTGGTGTTGCAGAGACAAAGAACAGAGAGAGAGAGAGACCAAGGGCGTGTTTTGAAAATTTGAAACCAAACTAAGGGCATTTTCATTTTTTAACTTCAAAAATTAACATTTTCCATCTAAAAAGTTAACGGTGTTTGCTATCTGCCGTTTTTTATATTTCGGGAGGCTAGATGTACACTTTTAAAATTGGGTGTACCTATGTGTCTTTTGACCAAACTTGGGTGTGGTTAGGTGTATTTTACCCTTTAATATATGTAAAATATAATTTCTAATAAATATAGCGAAAAACAGATAAACAAATCGAAGTGAGTCAAACTGAACTCAAACTCGACTATTTATTTTCGAGTAAAGCTCCAGCCCAACTATAAAAGCCCGTTGAAACTCGAGCCAGACTTATTTTTGGCCTTTACAAAATTAGATTCAATTCGACTCGCTTACATCAGAAGATGAAAATTCAAAAGAATGATGATAAATATTACTAACTCAAAGATCTGAATCTCAGTATTTTGAGTAAAATTCACACCCAAAACACCCACGAAATGGGCAAAGACAGACAGAACCAACAAATAAACCAATGTCTATATAGAAACTACAAATCTATGCTTTCTGGTCTTGAAGATCTTCAAACATAAGAAAATCAAGACCAAAACCAAAACCCAAAAATCATATTATTATTTCATGCTCGAAACTGGGAAAAATACGGTATGCTCGGGATGATCATCCTTACCTTCCCTCAGTTAGTAGCATCCCGACTGTAGAACAGGTCGAGGGTCTTCGCCGGTATGCGATGGAGCAGCTCGCGGGGGAATATGCGCAGCAAAGTCCACGCGAGGTCAAGTGACTGGAAGATGTTGCGCGTGTCATACGCTCCCTGCGCGACGAATTTCCTCTCGAACTTGTCCAAGAATTCCAAATACAACTGTCACATTTGAAATTAAATTTGTCAGGAAACGATTTTGTTTCTAATGAACTAAATGAATCTGCGCTGAAGAGGTGTTTGGCAGACCAGGTCCTCGGAAGAGAGAGCTTCTTCTCCGACCACAGCTTTCATCGCCTGAACATCCTTCCCAATCGCATAATTTGCATAAAGCTGGAAATGGGAATTGAGAGGTTGAATAAAACGAGGCAAGAGATGTTAATGACACGACTGAGATACAATACCTGGTTGGATACATCAGAGTGGTCCCTGCGAGTCATTCCCTCACCGATAGCGCTCTGCAATGTTTCAGACAATTTAAGTTAGCAAAAACCCGAGAAAGCGAGTTGGAACCCTAGTTTTGGTATAACACGGGATCCATATCAGTACCTTCATTAAACGAGATAGGGAAGGAAGGACGTTGATTGGTGGGTATATCTGTTCCATTCGGAAAAAAAAGGTCATTGTTTGCTGATATTCTCAACAATTATATTATATCACACATTTACATATATACACATGATTTTGAGACTGTTCTAAAAATCCCCAACTCCCAATTAATTCTCTATTAATCCCCAGATGTCCTCTTTAACCGACTGGCACCTAGTGTTTTTGAACACTGACTTCACCAATCGTAAGATAATTACGATAAGCAAAGTCTTATTTCAATCCCGAGTGTTATGCTTATACCAACCTGTCTGTTGTGGAGCTGCCGGTCAATGTATATCTGCCCCTCCGTGATATAACCCGTGAGATCCGGAGTGGGATGAGTAATATCTGTCGTGACAAAGAAATCGAGTTCAGAAAGTTCCTGGAAAAGCAAAAACGGATTATTGTCAGAGATCAATGTGGTCGAGGAGGAATCTGGTACCGTCGTTTGGCATGGTTAGAATCGGAATTTGAGTGATGGAGCCTTTTCGCCCTTCAATTCTTCCAGCGCGTTCATATATCGTCGCGAGATCAGTGTACATATACCCGGGATATCCTCGCCTTCCTGGCACTTCCTCTCGAGCAGCAGAGACCTGGATGCACATGCAACTTGCAAGTATATGATAGGTGAAACTTTATTTTTGGGGAAATGGCAAAAACATGTTGTATACTTTGTTAATGATAAATAGGTGCTATGAGCTTTGATTTTTTGTATAAAATGTGTGTAAACAACAAAAGATTTTTCTGAAAATATCTTTCAACTAAAATTTATATAATCAAATTTTGTGATTTAAAATTTTAGTAAAACTATTTTATAATGTCAATCAAGGGTTCTAGGTTTACCTATTTAGAGTTTAGGGTCCTAATTTGAATCAGTGGTACTTTCCTATTTGTAATGTGAATTCCCTATATAAAAGTATCCATATCGAAATTGAATCGTGCAATGGAGTCACCGCGGTCGTCGTTCATGGCAATTGGAGATGGTTCAGGCCTGAAGAGAAAGTCTGAATCGGATCTGCCCGCCGATCTGTTTGGTCCGGTCACTGACAAGTTGCCTGTGATACAAGACCTGGTACGGTCCGGTTCGGCATGGTGTGTCGGTGGTGGCACCGATTGGCGGTGAAGAAGGAGAGAAGGCTGAATCTAGGTCACGGCCACGGTCACCCATGGTTGATGCTGGCTGAAGACAATAACAAGACTTCAAGGTCAATGCGCGGCTTCTATTCTCCAACAAGAGGCGAGGTGTTCACGATCGATTTGCAGGTCAGCAGGTTATTTATGAGAGGGACGCAATGCTGGGGCTCTCCCTTTGGCTGGCTCGTCGTCTTCGCCACCAATATGCACGTGCGTCTCTTGAATCCTCTCTCCGGAGCTTCGATCCCTCTCCCTTGTCTACAACGCATGCTCCATCATCAGTACTGCTCCGAGACCGTCAGGGCTCCGGATCCTGGTTCCGGCTTCTCGGCTGAGAACTTCTGGTGCCACCTAAATGTGGCCAAGTTGCTTCTCACAGCCCCTCCCGAATCCCCAAACTGCTACATGTTCGTTATATCTTTCCAGAGGCGCAGGTTGGGATTTCTCAAGCTCGGTGTCACTGACGCTATGTGGGGAGTTCCATTGACGGAGTCGATCTATGGACCGACATTGTTTACTTTCAGGGAACTTTATTCGGCTGCCTCAAAGACGGTCGGGTTCTCACTCTGGAACCTCCCGAAGCGGTCGCCTTCGCTCCCCCACCGGAGGAGATGGCGGGTTCTGATGGCATGAATTATCTCGTGAAATTGCGAGGCGGCTTGTCTGATAGTCTCAGGCTGGAGTTTCGGGTCTTCAGAATCGACATGAGCACGAGACAATGGAAGAGGATCGTGTCTCTGGGGGTCACTGCTTGTTTGTCGGTACCAACTATAGCTATGCCGTCCAGGCTTCGGATCGGCTCAAGCCTGACTGCATATCCTTTACCAACGATGACCATGAATTTTATGACCATAACTATTTCGCCGGAATAACAGTTTGTGGTACGGGAATATATGATGTTTTCAAGGGTGAAGCTACTGCCTTGACACCGCCACCGTCTGTGGCTGGTGACATGACCAGTGCCTATTGTCCACCGCTTTGGTTCACACCCCGTTTGTCCTAAGTTATTCTTAATTTCATGGGAAATTTCGTCGTTTTTGTACAAGTACATACGCTTAACACACAAAATCAAAGTTCAGAGCATATTTTTGTCATTAACAAAGTACACAACACCCACTTGCAAAAATGTGATAGTACATAGTATGTTTTTGCCATTTTCTCTTTATTTATTTCAAAAGTCCTAGAGATTCTGCAAATTTGGATATCTGAGAGCAATCGGAATCACAAGATGATAAGACACGATCGTCTACATATTGTCCTATGAAAAGTGAAGACACTGATATATTTTGTTACCTCACGAAGAGCATCGGCGTAAGAACTCATATCTGTAAGGATGACAAGGACATGCTTCCCGCATTCATACGCCAAATACTCTGCAGTAGTGAGAGCGATTCGGGGAGTGATAATGCGTTCAATCGTAGGGTCATTTGCCTGAACAAGATCACGACAAACATAAATGAGAAATGAAAATTTCGGAGGGCCTCAATTGAATAAAAGGAGCTTAAAATTCCGAAAGAACATTACCAAGTTTAGAAAAAGAGTCACTCTTTCCATTGATCCATTTTCCTCAAAGTCGCGTTTGAAAAACTGAGCCGTCTCCATGTTCACTCCCATAGCTGCAAAAACGATGGCAAAATTGTCCTCTTCCGCATCCTGCACATCAATACTTGAATTCAGAGAAATTCTAGAATCCAAGATATAGAACTTGACCAAAATGTTGGCCTATGACTATGAATATAACGGCACCATAGTTTTTTAACAGATAAACTCCAATCCTTACCAAGTTAGATGATTGCATTATGTCACACATTAAAACCAGAGTTAATTGAAGAACCAAGACGTGGCTAAAGCTATTGCAACCAAATATATCGCATTATGTCTGCTATGATTTGGAGTGAAGTTAACTCTACCATTTATGATTTATGTAGTTTCGGCCTTTCGGGTACTAAGGCAACTTTTTGATGGATTGCTAAAGTACATCACAAATGAACGATAATATATGATAAATCATTGGTAGATAATTATACCATGAAAAGACTTGAAGTTATCTTGCTTACGCCAATCTAAGTATTCAACAAGATGCAATTAAAAAAATAGACAGCTTCGAGCTCCAAAATCACAGGATGCCAACTATACCTCTATAAGATTTTCGGTCTTTTCCAATCGCTTTACCAAACCAGCCTGACGGCAAATCTGAGCAGCTATTTCATTGTGGGGCAGACCAGCAGCGGAGAAGAGAGGAATCTTTTGTCCTCTAGCAATGGAGTTCATGACATCAATTGTTGAAATTCCGGTTTGTATCATCTCTTCGGGATAGGTTCTCTCACTGGGATTGATCGAACTACCTGAAGATGACAGGCAATAATATTAAAAGTCGAACACATGGTAGATGTTTAAAGCAAAATTGTACCAGTCAAATTCTTTAGATTACTTGCCAGATATATCCAAGTAAGCCTCGGGTAGGATAGTAGGGCCATTGTCAATGGGTTTCCCAGAGCCGTTGAAGATGCGTCCAAGCATATCCAATGAGACGGGTGTTTTCAAAACCTGTTGAACAAAATCAATGTGAGGGTTTGACCTCAATAAATACATATCGCTGAAATATATTCAGAAAATTTTGTTCTTAAGCAATGTTATCACTCAATTGTGTCTGAACATTCATATAGACCAAATCATAGCAGACTAGGCATTTTCCTATACCTCTCCTGTGAATTGCACGGTCGTATATTTGTTATCAATCCCGGATGTTCCCTCAAACACCTGGTCATCAACAAGAAACCCGATGAATAAAGCATACATGTAATAAATGAAACAAAAGATGATTAAAAAAGAAAGAATCTACAACTCAAAACTATATCAATGAAGTTATTGATAGATCCACCTCATGAAATTATTATCATCCCACCATCTTATAATAATAAAAATTAAAACGCTATAACTATGACGTGCATTCCACGCACAGAAAAACATGAACTCCAAAAAATGCCATTGTATAAGGTACACACAAGCAGTTAAAGTGTAGCATAGAATGGTTTTAGTTTGTATCACAAGATAAACTCATTCGAATGGATTGTAAACGAGAAGGCCCACCTGAACAACAGCCTTTTCACCATCAACTTCCAAGACTTGACCACGACGAGTCGTTCCATCTCCCAAACGAATGTTAACAATCTCTTGATATTTAGGTCCCTAACACAACCACATAAGAGACAAATCATGATACTTTTTCTAATAGTAATACAAAAAATTACGATGAACGTTAAAGAAAAGTATACCTTAACTTTATCGAGAATAACCAGAGGTCCGGCAACCCCAGAGACAGTCCTATATTCTGCAATGTTGGATATATATATATATATATATATATATATACGTAACAAGTTTCAAATCCTGATCAATAACTGATGAATTCTTAACAACTATGATCACATCATTTATGCAATTGACACCAAAAAATAACCAGCTAGAATTCACTGAAAATTCCTCATAAGTTATAGCAGCATTTGCAATATCATCATTTTTGGCAACACAATGCTCCTCTAATGATTGAATCATAAATTTAAACATTGACACCCAAAAACACTAGAAATTTAAGCATAAACTTACCCATGCCAATCTCCAGATTCCCATCTTCCATGTCAAGATTCTTTTTCTCTTTACTCATTTTCAACCTTCAAAAACCAAAAACCATCAACCAACAAAATAACCAAACAGTTTCTACCATAAACTCGCAATCACGTCATCAAGAAAGACCAATCATGTCCCACATCTACCCTGTTTGGCAGCTGAGAAAACAGATGAAACACAACCAACAAATCCCAATTCAACTAAACTCAATTAAGCTACAGAGAGTGGCAAATAAGCTCAAAAATCATCGACCCAACAAAATCAAATGAAAAATACAGCTAATGCATCGATAAATCATCATTACTGTGAGAACCGAATTCACAAATGAATCAACGAGAGATGAGAACTGAGCTGATTGACAATATCGATCGGAACGATTCAGAAATCGAAATGAGTCCGATTCGAGAGCAGAAACTAAATTAGATCTGGAAAAAAGAACCGACCTTGTGATCTCTGAGGACGAGAGAGACGAGCCTGCGCAAGAAGGATTGAACTGAGATCTATTGCACTGAAATAAATGACTAAAATTATAATTTTAAAAAAATAGAGAATTTTTTTATTATATGTGAAAAAAGTGGAAAATAAAATATTTTGGATTCTTAAATAATATGGTTAATTACAGTGATTAGTGATAAGTTATATGATAAGAGACCGTACTTGGCTTGGATCCTCTGCATGTCTCTTGAAAACAGGTTTTGCCTAGTTCATGACGTGGCGACAGTACATTGGCTGCTTTAGTTATTATGAGATTTGATATGTCCCACGTGTGGTGTTTGTCCGAAAATGTGTTCGCGCCAGGCTCACGCGCCTATGAATTGGCGCCGTTTTGGAATCAAGCAAGCTCGAACAAAAGTTAAATTCGAATTCAAAATAATTAATTAAACTCGAATTTGACTACTCTCGTGTATTTCACAATAAATGTTTCTTAAAATCAAAACACATATTTTCTTTGTATTAAATATTTAAATATAAATGAGATGACCCAGAATTTATTGAGCTTTAAATAATTGAATTCAACCTCAATTCATTTATTAAATAAATCTAATTATTTATCATAATTTTAATTATAACTTACTTGATTTGAGTTCAATATTTACGGGTTCAATTCAAACATTTAACAAATGAACTCTATTTAAGGTCTATGAACAGTAAAGTTTAAGCCTTTTTCTTATTGTTTTGGTCATTGGCTTGTGAATTGGGCTAATAATTGTGAAATTTTACAATGTCATAAGCATGCAATAGATCTCATTGCTCATTTTTTAAAACTATTTTGATGAACCAAACATTAATCTTCTTTACTCTCAACCCATAAATAGAGATGGACACAATTCTTGAACCGAACCGATTAAGAATCGAACCAAATCATTCAGTTCTAAATTTATAACAACTAAACTCAAAATCATGACATAAAAAATCAATTTAATTATTAATTCAAGTCCCGGTTAATTCTCAATATCTAATTCAATTAATTTGCAAGTCTATATTTTCATCCATATATATAAACAAAAACTTTAAATGCAAAGTACTAACATTAAATATTTACCATTACAACTCAATCATAATATAAAGTACACAAATAAAAAATATATTAAAAGATAAATAACATACCCCAATATTTTAGTTCCCGTACTCCATGCTTGACATATGTTGATGAATAACATATCCTCTTTTCATTAGTTTATGTGCTCTATGCTTGACATGTGTCAACACAAACCAATCCAGCTCTTACCAATTAACCCGTAATTCTTAAATTTTAAAAACCAGAAGCGAACAAAAATTGAATATGATTATCTTAAACTCTTACCATGCACATAACAACTCCATCGAACTAAACATGAAACTTAATCTGACAAGTCCGTACAATTTACATAAAGGCGTCAAGAACCGAAAAAGGAAAAAGAATCAATGGAGGCGATAAACTCGACGGGGATGAAAACTATAAACTAAAAACTGTCGTCCTCTTCTTTCGGCGCGGCGCGTATTAGCTAGTGTTCTCGGTTAAAAGTTACATTGTACACTAAAGAATCGATCAAGACTTGTACCTAAGCGCTGCCAGTTACTGTGGGGGCGAGATTGTTGTGAGGTATGCTGATTCCAGCTCCCTTCACGGAGACGGTAGGGCACTTCACCGTGCTCGCCCTGCTCACGAGGTTGGAGTCGAGAAACACGACCACCACTGTGATGTCGTCGTGGAAGTGTCGGCGCACTCCCCGGTCGATCTTCTTCAAGTCCGAGTATCTCATCTCTCTCTTCTTCGCCGCTTCTTGCAGCGCGGTCTTCACTAGCCTCCTTGCACTTCCCTGTAAAATCAGTTCATTGTTAAATTCATGTTTGAAAAATAAATTCATTGTTTTATATAACAATTGGATCCTCAATTCAAAGAATGGCGATGCAACTATGCTGTTTTTCCTTGTGTTGCTAAAAAACCCGAGAAAAACAATGGAAGTAAATGTCAAAGTCCAAATATATAATAGTTGTGAAATATCGATATTCTAAAAATCCCTTACTCGTTCGATTAATTTCCTATTAGTCCCTGATTAATCCTCTGCTAGTTACTAATTAATCCCCAAAAGGCCCTCTCTACCCCACCACCGCCTAACGTTTTTTAGAACACTGTACTAGTCGAAAACCCTAAGGAAATTGGTTTTTCTCATGTTGCTAAAAAACCCGAGGAAAATAATGGAACTAAATGTCAAAGTCAAAATATATACAAGTCGTGAATAAAAGTTTTGTCAAAATCCCCGACTTGTCATATTAATCCATGTTAGTCCCTTATTAATTCTCTGACAAATTATAGGCCCCAAAAGGCCCTCTCTGCCCCACTAGCCTACCGATTTTCAGAACATTGTACAATAGTGACAAATCAAGATAAAACGTTCTGGTGTCTATTTCAGGCGCAAGCATTGTGAGATGTAACTTGAGCTGCAAGTATTGTGAGATGTAACTTACGCTGCGTGGATTTTTTTGAACTATGTCAACCGCTTCCTGATTGGTGAAGTGCTCCCAGAGCCCGTCAGATGCGAATATTACGAATTGGTCCTGAGGCTGAAGTTGGTGCACTGATATTGACGGTTCTGCGCTCAATATTGGCTTTTTGAAAGGCTCGCGGAGACGGAACTTAGCATACAAAGGTTCTCTGTTGAATTCGGCTTTTTTCAAATATACATCGCCAATTGATCTAGAAATCTGCAAGGCATGGTATTTATTCAAGACACGTGAAAGACAGATTTATTGGGGAAAGCACCGGAAAATCAGTGTCCGCACTATTTTTCTGGAAAAAACGTCAGATACCTCCCCTTAAGTTTCCTTAAGTTTTAAAAGTTTCACGTTATACCCCTCTCCATCAGCTTTTTAAAAAAAAATTATGCTCTTTTTTTGAAAATGAAGCAAACTCCCATGTACTAAATAAATACATAAAAATTTGCATACAAAACCTTACAATAGACAAAATGGGAATAGAGTACTATCAGGCATATTTTGAAGATTTTCTCGACAATTCTATAGATAAAAAATCACAATATAGTTAAGATTGTCGTAAAAAAAACTGAGTACCTGTATGAGACCCTTTACGCGCCATACGTTGTGCTTTAAAACCACAATGTTGGAGTCTTCGGGGTGTGTGGACTGCAACTCTTGTCTTACGGACTCTATACTCGCGTTATGCTCCGCCGAGAGCTGAATGGCCAAAACCTCCCCCGTCGCCTTCACGGCTCTTCCCAGGACGGCACGGGAATCCCCGAGATTGGCGATGTAGAGGGTTCCGCCACATATAACACCGGCCAGGCAGCACGAACCAACCGCCGCAATCTGTGGTTTCACTGGCCATTGTTTGGTAACGAGAGAGAGAAAACCCTCTTCCGTTGCTTGGAAAGCCTTTCGTATTACTTCCACTGACATTGACTGTTGCTCCGAAGTAAACCCTAGAAATGGCATAAAACCGAGATAATGTTACACGAGGAAATTCATCTCCACCCCAATATTTTCATTTCAAGGTGAACAAAGTTCAAACGTGGATTTTAGTCGAAAACTCCGAATTAAACCTAAAGAATTTAGGGAAAATGGCAAAAGGAGGCCTTATAGTATGGCATTTTTGCAAGAAGGTGATGGGTTGTTTGTTAATGGCAAAAAGGTGCTATGAACTTTGCACTATATGTTTTAAAACTCGAACTTCATCATGTCGTTGATAGCTAAATTGACCGTATAACACTTCTTTTATCTCACAACCAATGTAATATAGCATACATAATCTCTTAACATTACCTTCATTCAACTACAAAATCAAGAACACGTTTCATTTTCCCATCAACCAAGAGAATGAAAATCAAGACTCTTCAAGAATAAACATGTCAAATGCAAGATTTATATAAAGCATACGAAACTCACTTTTAAGATGATGAAAGAGGTGTTGGTTGACATAACGCGACGTCTCGGGCCCTCCATGCCCGTCGTAGACGCCAACAAAGGTACCATAAGGCCCAGACTCATGCAAGCTCAGGTTGCCGGACTCGAGCTGGCTCTGATCCTCGAGTAAGTTATTGGCCTGCACCACCGCCATCGAGAACTCACCGTTGCAGTGCTGCCCGCTGTCTTTGTACCAGAAGAGCCCGTCTTGGCGACCTCCAGCGTCCGAGCCCGTGTGAACATGTCGATCTGACCTTGGCCGGAAACAGGCCTCCAAATAGTTCATCAACCCCGATAACATCCCTCATCTCACCAACACAACCCGCCAAATTCTCAACATCTAATATAGACTTTGAGCAGCCAACACTGACCACAAGATCCAACAAGCACACCAGTTTCTTGAATCTATCCTCTACTCTACTCCACAGCACAATTAATGTATACTACAACAAAAACAGCAACAGTGCACTCATAAATTCAAATCCAACCGTATCAAGTAACTGACAAAAGAAGCAGCCTATATTATAAAAAAAACTGACTTAGCTGATAAATCCCCACTTGTCCGATTAATCCTCTATAACTCTCGATTAATCTTTCAATCCGATTTATTTTTCAATTAATGCCTGATTAGTCTCCAAAATGCCCTCTCCGCCCGGTTAGCGCCGAGCATTTTTTTAAAACACTGGATTTTGTAGTCGGATTAATCACCAATTTATCCTCAAAAGACCTTCTCCACTCCACCCGACTAGGGCCTGCCTAGTGTTTTTTAGAACACTGCCCCTTTCTACTCTACTCAATTGGGAAATGGGAATTAAACCCTAAATTAATTTCCGATTAATCCTCGAAAGGCCCTCTCTGCCCGCTAGGCCCTCTCTGCCCGACTAGCGCCTATCGTTTTTTAGAACATTGTCCTATTATGCTCTGTTAAATTGGGAATTAAACCCTTAAATAGTTGGATTAATCCTGTAATCTGAAACCCATATGGTGATTAGTTTAGCAGAACCAAGTAATAAAAACAATCCATAGATAAATCACATACCTAAAGTTATAGGGTTGAAAAATGAGTGGTCAAGGCCAGCTTTTCCCCAAATTTTCTCTGGTCAGCCATTCAAATAATCCAGAAAGGTCAAACACTCCACATTCAAAAATCAAACCCAAATCCCCAAACAAAGCAACAATCAGAAAAAAAACCCAACCTTTTCAACATTTCCAGATATCACAATTCAAAACCCCAAAAAATAAAAATAATATATATATATATATTAAAAAAACTAAAAAACACACACGAGAGGCTCACCTGTGACTTGACCTGTTCCTGAAAGCAACCCAGAACAGCACAACACAAACACAACACTCTCTTCTACAGTTCCAGATGGGAAGGATCTGGAAAATCCCCAAAAGCTCAAGTGGGTATCACCAAAAACACTCAGATCTGTGGAATCAGAGGTGGGTTCTTGCCAATTTCCTCAATCTTTCAAGTGGGTGATGGTGTGACGAGAAAAAAAAATGAAATTTCAGAGAAAGAGAGGAATTGGGTGTTTTTCAAAAAGAGTCCATGTGAAGATTTGGCAAAGCTGAAACCTTTAGTTTTTAGAGCTCTCTCTCTCTCTCTCTCTCTCTCTCTCTCTCTCTCTCTCTCTTCCTCAGCTGCAATGGAGAGAGCTTGGAGCCAGCAAAGCAGAGGTCCAGCTATGGGCTCCACAAAAATAAAATTAAAAATTAAAATACAGAGTTGTGTGTGTGTGTGAGAGAGAGAGAGAGAGAGTCAATGGAGGTGTGTGTGGGAGGAGGAATGATAGAGTGTACGGCGGGTTCGTGGAGTTTTCATGAAATGGGGTTCACGTGAGGACACGTGGAGGGGTGGTGCTCATGACACCATTACCAACTGTAACTCACTGTTTTGTTCTCATCTGGATAATTATTGGTCGGAAAGTGGGCCCCACTGCTCTCGATTCTCTACACGTGTCCCGGGTTAGTGTGTCTATGCCTCGGGCGATTAAGGGATTTTAATTATATTTTTTCAGAAATAATCTAGATTTTATGTTTAATTAATCTAATAAAAGAATAAACTATACAAGTAGAGGGCAGCACAAAAATAATTGAATCGATCCGAAAAATAATTGAATCGGTTTGATTCTAAACTGAATCGAACTAAAACTTCTTTACCTCAGTTTATAAAATTTAAATTGATGAAAAATCGAATAGAACTGAAAATCTATCAATTTAGACACGTGACTCATTTGAAGTCATCTATTGTTATTATTTGTGCCTGGAATGTTGGGCCAGCAAAAACTTGTCAAATAATAAATTAAGATAAGTTAAGAATGTGAGAATTCCATGAAAATCGATAAATAAAAATTCAATCGAAAATCGGTAAGTCAATAACAAGTCATAACGGCTTAAAATATGATAATTTCATGAAATTCGATTTAGATAAAACGATCAATTCAAATCAAATTTCATCCATTTGATTTTGGTTTTAAGTCAGTTTGTTTCAAAACTAAACTGTAAACAACCCTAAATAGAAATAATTTGATCCTTTAATTGTTTAGGAATCAATTGTGTTTTGAACTCACTCACTAGTACATGTTATATATTTATATTAATTTAGATGAGTCGGTTTCTTATGATTTATGATTCGGTTAACTCAGCTTGAAAACCAATTTTTAAAATTGTAAATCATGTTACAACTCATTATTTTAGATTAAGGAGTTGTGATAGAATTGGTTTAACCCGAAAACTAATCTATGATTTAAATTTATGCATTATGATCAAGACATATTAGTAAAAATGCCCTAAACTTTCAACAACAAAAAAACCTTCAAATGTTAAAACTCGAGTGATATTCATAAAATGCATTGTAAAAATAATTACAAATTAAAGTTTAATCACCAAATGAATGGTATTTTTTAAGTGTAGACAATATTTTTGGTATATTTTATAAAGTTTTAGGTTTGGTTGGTGAAAGTAGCTGTGGCCTATGGGAGTGGAGTGACCTAAACATGAAGGGTCAGTTCAGACCATACAGCTCATGGTGAGCTTTTGCTCTGCATGTATTGGAAATCCGCCGACTTTTTTTGTTGTTTATTTAGGACCACTTCCTAAGTTCGTGGCTTCGTGTTTTTCCATTTTTGGAAATTATAATCATGCCTTCACAACTATAAACCATTTTTTGGATCATTACATGGATAATTAGTAAGAATGTTGATCTTCCAAACAATTAGTTTGTGGGCACAATAGCAAATTAATTATATAATTCATATCACCACGAGTTGGCACAATCGTTAAATGTCTTGTTAAAATTCGCTAAATAAACTTAGGTACATGACTTGAATCTTAGCGTAGTATGACTTTCATTAAGTTATCTTGTGTTCGCCTAGTCTACGGGTGCGGAAATTGTCTCACCCAATTTGAATGAATGATGGACAAAGTTTTGGAACCGGGCGAGACTTGATCCTCCGATTTTTCAATGATTGGAACCATACCCGGAATTGTTAGCTTGGGAAAAGGTTTGATTCTGACATCGGCTCTCCGGTTTAGTTTTTGGTTCTACCAAATTAGAATTGGTTGATTTTAATTTAATTTAGGTTTGATTTACCAAACAAATTTGAGACCACATTCTAGTTGAAACTTTAAGTTTGAAATTATAAAAAAAATAGTAACGAAAACTAAATGTTACGATTCAATTAACACAACTCAATCAAAATAGAAAGTTTGCAAATAAAATAACAATAAAAGATAGTGAATCAATCCGATTCTTAGCAGTTAACTGGCGGTTCTGGCTTTTAAGAACTATAACCAAACCGACATGTTAATCATACTTCTCGATTTTTCAATTTTTAATTACAATTCGACTCAATTTTCGATTCCAGATCTAAAATGTCTACTTGTGTCGTCTACTCGTCTAATATTTATTTTCATTCCCAATTCATTCCTAATTCCTCTTTCTACACATTATATATGGGGATATTTTAGTAGTTTTAATTTACCTTCACGACACATTAGTCAATGGCTTCAACAATGGACAAGAGTCCTTCTCAAGTGTCTTATTAACATCCTCTTATAGGAATTCAATAGTCAATACCCATCTTTAGTTTGTGTTGAAGTGCATGGGTTTGAATAGCTCACATTGCATGATGCACAAGATTTAATTATATATATATATATATATATATGTATGTTGTAATTAATCTAAAGACATGTGAGACCCATGTTTGAAAGTTGGTGAATCTCTCTCTCTCTCTATATATATATATATACTCAAAGCTTGATACGTAATTATATGAGAAAAATGTAGATTTTGTAAATCAATACGATGTTTTAATTTATTATCTTAAAACAGGCTTATATGTACGGTGTTGTCTTTCTTCAAAATTAATGTATACAAGTTGTTTAACTTAAAGTTCATAATATTATATTACATAAATTATTTGTCAACGATGATAACAATGATGACTACTTTTAATAAAATTCATATCATAAAATTTGCATATAGTATATTTTGCTTTGAAACGACAATAATATTATATGTCTACAAAGTTAGCATATACAAGTTTTTGAACTTAAAGCTGTATAATTGAATTATATAAAGTATCCATCAACAACAACAACGTAGTAATAATTTTAATAAACACTATCAATAATAATTTTAATGGACACTATTATCAATTATAATGCACGACTATAGTATGCAATATTTTAATTTCGTTTTTCGTAACATGTAGAATTGTGTCTCACAAGGATTCTAGGTTTGTAGCTCAACTATAAGTTTCTATTTTGGTAAATTATTTTATTCCCTTTTCATAGGTTTTCTTGTTTGTTCATGTTATGCAACTGATAATGATTTTTTTTCTTATTACAACCTATGACCGATAGATGAAGTTTGGTGACATATATTTCCTACTTTCCTTTTTTTGTTGTTGGGTACTTCAAATATTTTTCACATTTCCCAAGAAAAACATATTTATCGTGACATAATATCACATTATAATATTTGTGTTATTTGACGTATTTCAGTATCGAATAACATATATAGATAATATACATCACGTAATCTTTATATTCCCAAACACATGATAGTGGTATAAAAAGGTTATTTGTTTTGAACAACATATGTGTTTTAGTGCATGCATGCATACATGGAAACATTGCATGTGTACATTATGTAATAGTCAAAATAATGTTGTGCATGTTTATAAGATCCTTATAATTAATGCTTGTTTGGTTGATCATTAAAAATAAGAGGAGGATTTAGTGTGTTCATTGACTTATATACACAACATATACAATTATGTGTACTTGATGATTTAATATTTATTCAGATCAGTATCCAACTCCATTTTTTTGGCATCATCACATCTAATAAAATTAACTCAATGAATCGAATTTAAAAGAAAAATGACATATACCATATTTTCTTACATGCTTCTCGTCACATATATAGAGCCAAACGAGCAAGGAAAACAAGTGAAATTATCAATAATAAAATGATAAACCATAATTTAATTGTGTATAAAAACATGGTATTATGGTCCAATAACATGGGTTGTTTATGCCACATTGTGACATATGTCATGTTGGTTTACTTAATGTAATGTGATTTTTTTTGAAACACTTAATATAATGTGATTAATTAGCCACAAAACGTAACACATTTGTTGATGCATGAACCCATATATATAGCTAGCTAGTTAATGTGATTATTCAATCATGCATATATTGGTATATTTAAAATAGAAGATCTCAAAAACCTTAGCAATGCTTTATTTTAATTAAATAATCAAATTTTCTTGTTTGCATGACATGTACATGTTGATCGGTTGATGTTCAAAGACATTCCCTTGATTTTGGAATTGGGGCCAAATCAGATCAAAATTTGAGATGAGTAAATAAATGTGCGATAGATATTGTCAGTGTTATGAATATTCATGTGACCGTCTAATATACTGGCGATATATCAATTTTTACAAATTTTTCGAGACGAAACAACCGATATAGGTGAAAATACCGATCAAACCCGGTTAATCTAGCAAATTTTAAATAGATTCCGGTCTAATTTGATCCAAATCAATTAATTATGGCCTACTCTATTTTAAATCAGTTAATTTCGGTATTGTCCGATCTAATCCGGCCTTATTCGGTCCACCTAATTAATTCCGGTTTGGAATTTGGGTTAATAAACAACAAATGAAAAATCAAACCCCTATACCTATTCATTCATCTCTTTCAATTTCACGTTTGAACTTCAAGTTTATTGAAAAGTTTGAAATTAAAAATGATTAAATATTGTTTATTTTGTTTTTAATAAATAATAAATATGAGTTATATATATTTAATTAATTATTTATTACAATATGCGTTTTGTCGAGATTTCTTTGAGTTTGTCAGATTTTTCTTTTTGTCAGTTGTTCGATATATTCCCGCGATTCAAATTCTATAACCTTGTATATTATATACTCATGATTTATTAAATTTATTTATTTTGACACCGTAATATTTGAAAACCAATATAAGTTAAATTGATACCCAAATAATCCCCACCATTTCTGTCTTGTATGTAATGCAATAAATGTGTCAACCCACAAATCTCAATAATTAAGTGATATGATCCCCAGGTGTTGGATGAAATGTCCCGATGAAAAGAAAGAACCAAAGAAACTGCAAGCTTGCACGAATTAATTATTCGAGATTATTAATGGAACTCATCAACCCTAATTACTGGGTCCTACACTTCTTTGACAATCTCATCATTAATTTGATTAATCCATAAGTAATCATGCGGCCCATGTATATATTTCTGATAAAAACCACTCTTGTGGTGGAAACTCCAATTCCTGAACAAAATAATCTCAGCAGTTGGATTAGCAAAATACATAGAGGCGTGATAATTCCGGTCGAGGTGGACCGAGGAGCGAGCCCTACTAGATAAAGACTGACAAACAGTTTTTAATGTTGTTTTGTTTAGTATTTCTAGTGTTGTTTGTCTCGTCCAAGTGACGTGTCGTGGTGTTAATGTAGGAATTTGTTTGTGGTCCTAGGGAGTCTGAACGTTTTTTTACTGTCTTCTACTATTTCAGTGTGCACGATTGATGTTTGATCTATGGACGTGGGGATTGTCCACCCGTATGTATGTGTTTATTGATGAAGTGAACATTTTGCTCTTTTAAAAAAAAAAAATACTTACTTATGATTTAAACTCCAGTTTGAAGAACTGTTTGTAAATTTAAAATGCTTAAATTTATTTATTATTTTTATATTTTATAAATGACGTGTTTTAATCTTAACATTTTGTTTCATCAACCCAATAGATAATATTGGTTCTTAATTTGCAACATAACATATGATTTTCACCTTAATAATTCTCTATACATCTAAATAATTTTTCTCCAATATTTACTTCAAGCCATCTCACTTGTACCTTTAAAAGAGAAATATTATTGGTTGAATATGACTAAGGATATAAACAAGTCGAAGTAAACATAATTTTGTTAAAACTTATATAGTTAAGCTTTATGTAATTAAGTTAAAGTTCAACTCGAACAAAAATAATAAAACATAAAATATTCAATTGGAAAGTGAAATATCGGTTTACTTTTCTCTCTCTATATATAAGTATTAAAATTTAAAACTATATTACATATCTATTCCATTAATTAAATACTAAACGATTTATCCATCCACTCTTGATATGTTTAATTCAAATTTAACTCAATTGTTAAATAAATTAAACCTTCAACTCAAACCTCGCTCAAACGCGAATTATAACCAACATAAACAAAATATTTAGTGAATAATTAAATGTTCAACTCGTTTAAACCTTACATGGGTCTTAATCTTTATATTTATACATCTCTTCTCAATGTATACGACTTTATATATATTATCCACACAATAACTTACTGTATCGAATTGAAATTACAGAAGAAAATAAGAATGAGACTTGCAGTAGCAATTTCCTTAAAACAATATTTCACCACGCTTTTGGTGCACACGTTTCCCGGTGAGTAGTTTCCCAAGATACAACAATCTATCGCTCAAGTAATCTGCACTTAAATACTGAGCAACGGCGAGCAAAATACGAACGTCTCTTCGACAAGAAGACAAAGGAACAAGAATAGAAATTTTTGAAGGAAAGAATTCTTTTCTTGAAATGAAATTGTGTGTTTATTTGGTCAGATTTGACCATAATTTATAGCAACACTGGTGACTTTTCATAACAAACACATACAATTGAAGCAACACATCTCTTATCATTTTGAATATAAAGATGCAAAATAACTGTAAAATTTCTAGAATAATGAATATGTCATGAACCTAGAAGAATAAATAGATGCATGCATTTCCAAAATAACTATCACTTTTCTAGAAAATTAAATAAAAAGAATTAACACTTTCAAAAAAATTCATTCATCACAACAGAAATTTATGGGGAGTGGGAGTGACATTGAGCATGATTCATTTCTTGTTTGCTGGTTGTCAAAATTTGTTTTTCCCTATAGCCTGATTTGATCAGTAGTAGCGTCTTCTCAATTGCCATTCATCTTGCTCGCGGGAAGCGGATTGCACTGGCCACAGCAGTTCTTGCTGTCATTTACAGGGACTTGACATTGTTGAAACGAACAATTGTTGATTCAATCATACTCGACGGAGGCAAAGATGGTGATGATGTATCGTGTCTGACCATTTGGTCTCCATTCCAGTCAGTGCAGCTCTGGGCGTGGGAACGACTTCCTGAAGTTCAGCCTGTCCCCAATGCGTTGGAAGAGGGTGACACAAGATCAGCGCGGTGGGACACAGTTACAAGAGTTAGAGTCGGCAACGTGAGGTCAGTTCTGGACTCTGCTGGTGACAGTTTTATTTGGCGCCCTTATACTAATGCTATGCACAACTGGAAGTTCCATAAGTTTTACAAAGAACATCAAGGTTGGATACATGTTGACTCGGGACTACATGAAGAGTTACTGTCATTTGCCCGTTGCATTAGGGTCTCTCAATTGGTGGAGCTAGGAGTCGTAGAGCAATAACTTCCACATAGAGTTGCAATGC
>JAYMTP010002477.1:0-19641 GCA_036897365.1 Geranium brycei
TGGTCTTCGATTTCGTTGTCAAAATGTCCACCACTAAGTACGTTTAAATTAATATTTAAATGACACTTTCATTAATTTTTACGAATTTGCATAAAGTGATAAACAATATAAAAGTAAATATGAGTAAAAAAAGAGTTTTTACAAAATACAATAAACAAGCGGTGAACAAGGAGTCCTAAAAAAGAACATAAATTTTGCAATTTTACCTTTGCTAAACATTGTGCATCGCTTACTTCACGAAATTCCGAAACAATGCTTTGGCTCGCGAAGCGGCTACAGGCGTCGCCGTCGCGGTTCCGATCCGCCGCCGGCCAGCTCCGGTACATGCGTACTGACGCCGCCCCTTCCCGGCGGCGCGTGGCCAGGTCTCTGCCGTCTCTGCTGAAGAAACCGGAGGAGAAATCGGAGTGGTGGGTCGTCGACGGCGAGATCCACGAGATCGGCGACCACGTGCCGCCGCGGGAGCGCTTCGCGATCCCCAGGGACAACTTCCCCAACAAGCGCCGGAAGCAGCTCCGGGAACAGTTCATGCGCCGCACTCGCCTCGTCATCAAGGATAAGGTCTGTTTGGTTCCCGAGACAGTGTGGGTTTATAGTAGGGTTTGTGCTGATTCTGATTTTTACTTGTGCAGGAGCATGAGAATTGGTGTAGAAAGTACATGGAATTGTATCAGGAGCTCAGAGAGAACTGGGAGAGGCTCTATTGGGATGAGGGGTACTCTACGAAAATTGCTATTGATCATGCGAACTATGAGTCTGCTGAAGATGATGATGAAGATTTTTCCCCATACAGGTTTTGTTCTGTACTTGTTTTTGCTCATTTCTTGATTGAAAGTAGTTGATGATTTTGAGGACACGACTAATGGTGATGTGTTGTGATTTTGATTCAGGGGCGGCAGGAGGCCACATTCAGAGCAAATGAAGGTATAATTGTTGATTGAATTAGTTACATTGCATGATTTGTGTTTCTTGAAGGTGCAATTTGTTACATATAGGTCTAGTATGAAGTTGTTATTGAGCTATGTTGAACACGTGGGAGTCTATAAGATTTTATTGTTTTGCTTGAGTTGGTTGAATTTGAAACTGAAGGGTGATGGCTACTCCAAATGAAAATGGATGCTATGTTTCAAGAAGTTACTGTGATTGCTTTCAGAAACAGCAAATGGATAAGATATAGATGAATGATGTTGCCGGAGGTTTAGGTTTTGCTTTTGAATGCAAATGCATGTTTAGAGTAACACTTACTCATATGGCTTCATACATAACATTTGCTTTTGATTTATAGCCTTTTTAATTATATTCATGGTATAGAAGAGGATCGATCATACTTCAGCTTGTCCTCCATTATTTTTGTTATGAATGAACTCTAATATATGGCTTGGTGGTAAACTTGCCCTAAAATGACTTGTTATTTTAATGCAGGGTCAAGGTTTTGTTAGGAATATGCAGGGTGATGGCGATACATGGCAAAAAGTTAACCAAGTTCGTGATAAGTTTGAGTACGACAGGGAGAGAAGAATGCGAGAGAAAGGTAGGTTCTTGCTCACCAACTAGTTGATGTAACTTTGGTTTCACTTACTCAAATTGCTTAGACAAAGCCCATTGCAGTATATTGGAGCTTGAAACACTGTTTGAACCTTACATTTGTAGAGCTGAAATACTGGTTGAAAGGTAGAGTTGGTCTTAGAGCTTGACTTTAGTTTGTGTATAAATTTGTTTACTTGCTAGCGTTGGTCTTCAACACATGTAATTTTCTTAACCTAGAGTTTCATGTTTCTCAAGAACTTGGGAATGCAGAAGTGATGCATATATATGTGTGTCTAGATGTTTTATAAATTATGAATGTCTCGTTTGATATCAATGCATATGCATGTACGTAGATTTCTGCGAGTTAACTATAGCGTAAAAGTTCTCGAACGGTATGCGCAACTTGTGGCATATATCAGAGTTTCACTCTTCTTATATTCTGCTTTACATGCATACATGCCATTGTCACCCTCGGGCATTTTATAACTTGTTTCTAAATTGCAGCATTTGCACCCATGAATAGAGGAACCACCTCTCGTGTGCACGAACCAGTCTCCCAGAATCGGCCATTTGATGCTCAGAGGTACTTTCCCCAAAGCGAAGATGATTCTGACTGAAGGAACTGCTTACATGCTTTCAGAAACCAAGGCCATCAATGGTTCTCTCTTTCCCTTCAGCTGGTAGGATTCAAATGCAGAGTTAGTGTATTAATTGTTCTATGCTCGTGTCTCACATTCTTGTATGAGTTAGCCTTTTTATTAGAAGTTTCCTTTAAAATGAAACTAAAAACACGTCTATTTCTGTAAATTAAGGGTTTGGATTATAAATTGTTTTTGTTACAGATTCAATTATTTTTGTTTGTAATTGGTGAATAATTTATGAGCTTATTTCACTGGTCGTTAAATTATTGAAATGGATCTCTAGACCGATTTAGCCCCCGACTCGTCGAACCGGACACCATGGGTTCAACCCATGGCTTTGTAGGTTGATCCTGGATCTATTAATGATAGTTCAGAAGGTTCTGGTCCGAATTTCGGGCTGTCCATACAAAAACCTCGGGTACCCGGATGATCCATAACTGGTCGAATTTGGAATGTGTGATGGAATCTTTGTTGTCATTTTGGAAGACAATACCATCCCCCAAAGTGGGATGTAAAGTATATATCTTCTCATCATCTCCAGGGGTATGAGACAAATATATACATTTCGATTAAGGTCGTATTTTATGGTTACGATTCTACCACATGTCGTTTTAGTTCTGATGAAAATCGATTTTGTGGGTCTCCCATACCCAAAGAAATGAGCTTCCTTTTGTTAATGTTCTCCATCAACAAGCTCATAATCCTTTTGTTAATGCATGAAACTGTGCTCACTCCATTTTCCATCTCCTTCCTCTGCTCTTCTCTTATGTGTTTATGAAGTTTGATCGGTTCTGATTCTGGCACAACCTGGAGCGAGGGGTCAAAAATGACACATTTTAAAAATTTTAAAAATATTTAAGGATATTCTAGTATTTTTAATATTATTTTCTAGCCGAAGTTAACAGAAAAAACTAATAGTTAGAAAATTGCAATTTTAAAGAAGCAACTGTGCAAAAATAATAATAATCTAAGAGTAATTACGTGAGAAACAACTAATATCTAAGAGTATACATATGATGTTTTTTCTTTTTATTTTAAATGTGATTTTACAAAATTTGTTGTAAATGAAAAATAGATGAAATTCAAACACGAAAAGGCCCAGAGCCCATTAAGAATGGCGGAAACAAAATTCAAAATTCATTTTCAGATGTTTATATTTTGTCGTACGAAGGCTTGTAGTTGTACCTTAGTGCTCTGAAACCAAAAGGGCAAGTCTGTCCAAAACGTACAACTAGGCGAAGCTCACATCTTTTCCAAGCCGGCGCCAAATCCATCGATCTCCTTCTTCTCCGTCTGTTCCTCTCCGAGACGATGAAGATCTGAGCTCACAGAGAGCTTTCAGAGATGAGCGGAGCGAAGCTTTGCACGTTGCTGGGCGAGCTAGGGTTCGAAGGAGCCGATACGCTCGACCCCGACAGCTTCGAATGGCCCTTCCAATACGACGACGCACGGCCCATCCTCGACTGGATCTGCTCCAGCCTCCGCCCCTCCAACGTCCTCTCCCTCCCCGAGCTCTCACAGTAACGTTCCTCTCCGCTTCACCATATCATCGCACTCGCAATTCGTGAATTTGATGCTTATTGGTTTCGATTTTGGAAAATTAGGTACGGAAGCTTTTTACAAGAAGGGAAGCTATTGGAGGTATGATATTAGCAGCTGATTGTGTGTAATTGTGGTTTTTGTTTGTTGCGTTTTCACTGAGATTTGGTGTTCATGATTTTGCATTAGGGGGAGGATTTGGACTTTGCTTTTGATAGCATTTCGGCATTTTCTACGAGGAGAGACAATCAGGAGGCGGTTTTTGGAGCCGAGGAAGGATTGAAGGATATTAAGTACTCACTGATTCTGTTTATTGTATAAATTTGAATGTGTTCTGTTAATATATATGTTTATTGGATTGTGGAAATAGATAGAACTAACCCATCTAATTTGGGTTTTAGCCGTGTTATAAAAATCCCCGACTTGCCCGATTAGTCTCCAAAAGGCTCTCCCCCCGACTAGCGCCTAGCATTTTTTATAACACTGGGTTTTAGTTTATTGGATTGTGGAAATAGATGTAACTAACCCATCTGGCTTGGGTTTTAGCAGTGTTCTAAAAATTTCCGACTTGCCCAATTAATCCCCGATTAGTCCCCAAAAGGCCCTCTCCTCCCAACTAGTGCCTAGCGTTTTTTAGAACACTGGGTTTTTGTTTTGGTATTGTTTGATTTTTTTTGTAACTACTTGAATATCCCAAATGATCGAATCGTATGTTGTCTTGTCCTGGTATTGGGTAATTTCTTGTGGAAAGTTGTGTTGGTGATGGGTGCTTTCTGTGGTTTTGCTAGGGATGCAACTCTGGCGTATAAAAATGAAGCATTGGAGTTGCAAAGACAACTTACGCAGTTGCAGTCTCAGTTTGATATGCTCACTGGTCAAGCATCGACTTTGATCCAAGGCCGAAGAGCTCGAGTTGCAGCTACTGCTACTGTCAATGGACACTTAACAACAATGGATGACAGCCTTTCAGCGAGAAATTTGCAGGTACAATCTGTATGAATTTGGCGGATTTCGTTTCCCTTTTCTTTACAGAAGTTGTCAATGGTATTTTCAACTTTTGTGATTGGTAGTTACTTTAACTGACGAGGCATTTATTTTTGGTGCAAAATACTACTCATTCCATGTTTGATTGTTGCATAAGTTTTTTCTGTTCTTTAACTTCATCGTTTTAGAAGTCGTTTTGATCATCCCTTTGAAACTTAGATGAATGCTGTACTTGGAAGGATTGCTTCTACGTCACAGGAATTGGCTCATTATCATTCCGGGGATGGTACTTTCTTCCTTTGTTATTTTATATATATATTGCACATTGAAAATCTGCTAAATTTGAAATAACATACTTGTTCAATTTTATTTTCTAATAAAATTTGTAAAATTTTGCTTGAACCCTTATCAAAATTAATGAACTAAACTCTTCATTCATAACTTAACTTGCAACTCAGCATGATTGTGTCTGTATTTAGTTCCATTTGATTATCAGTTGATAGAATTTTGATTACCTTCTTAAAATCAACACTGCACTCAACAATAAATGAAGAGAAGTTGTGTACTGGAACCGGTAATATTTGAGGTTATTATATATTAATATTAGTAGAAGTAATACATTCGTAGAAGTCTCTTTTCTTTATTTAATCAGCAATACTGCCGTCTACGTAGGTTTGAACCTGGCTAAAGCTTTTAACCACTAGGACAAGTAGCCATTGGTTTGTCATGCCTTTTGAACCCATTCACTCTTGAACAGTCAACTTAGGGTGCCTATCATATCAAATTTTAGTAGTTTGATCTTTGTACTTTAATTTGCTTTGATAGATTAACTAAGGTTTAGGGCTATTATAAACTAGCTGGCAGTTTTGGTCTAAGCCAGTATTAATTCCACCATTGATGGAATTTCGTCCAAATAAAGTTAGCATGAACACTTAATGTTGTCGAAATTATTCAGTTCTACTATGAATTTATGAGATAGTACTTGTTCGGTCTCAACTGAGAAAATGAAAATGCATTTTGAATACTCCTTTTTGTTTTAATCCATATTATTTGCACATGCAGAGGATGGGATTTATCTAGCTTACTCTGACTTTCATCCGTACCTAATCGGAGACTCATCTTGTATAAAAGAGCTAAACCAATGGTTTGTTAAGCAACTGGACACGGTATGTATTTACACAACTACGTTTTTAATTTAAAGTCGCTGTTTCTAAATTTTGCTGCTGGTGTGTTAATCCTTATATAAATCAGGATGGAAATTTAATTCAAATGAACTTAAGCTCCAATAAGATAAAAATGAGGGTAAACTACTAGTGGTTCGAGTATGGCCCTGTTCAGAACTAGGAGGAAATTGTAGTTAACCTAGTTAATAAAAATACAAGATAAGGGAAGGGCTTAAGGAGGAAATAGACGGTAACGGATTTGTGTCTTTGGTCCCCTGCCTAGTTTGAGAATGGCTCAGTTATTGAACCTAAGCCCTTAGTGATGTTTAGGCAGAGTATTGGAATAATTCTGTTGCAATAACAGGCTCTTAATCTTGGATTTTTTTTTGCTCGGCAATGTTGTGTTCCAAGGTTTGGGCTCACCACCTTGCTATGTAGAAGCAAGGAGCACTTTTGATTCTTAAGATTGTTGTATCAAGTACTAGGCCCAAGACCTCCCTTATGTAGAAGGGGATCTAATTTTGATGATCGACTCTCTCTTAAGAGAGGTCCAACATAGGTTGGGAGAGAGAGAATAAAGGTGAGATAATAGGTACCACAGTGGGACTTTGTACAATTGTAAAATATAGTTGCTGTAAATATGCTCCTATATGTATTGGTATTTTTAGTATTGATGGAATGAATATATTAGCTTATAATGTATCTAGCAAATGAGGGGAGAATAGTTCATAATTTATGGAATTTGAATCTAGTAGTGTTCCAACTTTTATTTTTGCTGTCTTAATCAGGGTCCTTTTCGGTTAGTTGCTGAGGAGGGAAAATCTAAATGTCCTTGGGTGAATCTTGATGACATTTCAAATATCCTAGTACGAGGTATTCTTTTCTATTTTGTTGTTGTTTTTTCCATGCTCAGTTTCATTACATGTTATTTTGTTTTTACAGGTTTTTATATTCAAAGCATTTTCTCATGTAGTTATGCTGATGCTTATTAGCAAATGCATTCCCAAAATTGTGTGCACCAATTGATAATATCTGACTTTTTCTGTCTTTCTAATGCCACAGATTTTGAAAAATCACATCATCAACGTGTATCTGAATTACAGAGGCTTCGTTCTATGTATGGGCCAATCTTATATTAATGATCTTTGTTTATAGACCGTATATTTCTAATGCGTCTGCATAGAAAATTATATCCCTTTACTTATTGTTGTGCCAAAAGAAATATGAACGGTATTTGGCAATTTTTTGTGTTCAATATTTGCTTGAGAAGCTTCTATGACAGCTGCCAGAAAAGAAAGATGGTAGATATCTGAATTAAGGCTTAACACATTCGTCGAAACTTCAGTGTTTCTAGAGTACATCACTTCAGTGCTTGTTGATGTTTCTGTTACTTCATTAGATCTTTATATGAAGGTATAGATGATGGTTTATAGGGTGTTTAATACCATTACAGATTTGGCACGAGCGAAAGACAGTGGGTGGAAGCTCAAGTAGAAAATGCCAAGCAGCAAGCTATTCTTGCAACCCTGAAATCTCAAGTGACGTCAGATGAGGCTCACATCCATCTTGACCTTCATTCCCTCAGGTGATATTATCATAGTTGTAAATAAAATATAAATAAGAGAAGCTGCTGCATCTCCCTATCACCATTTTTATGTATCCTTTGTTACATTGGTATGATGAACAGGAGAAAGCATTTGGAATTGACAGGAGAGCTTTCAAATCTTTATCACAAGGAAGGGAAGCTGTTATCTGAGGTTTGTTTGCTTAACTGGTACCAAGTTTTCAATGAGCTGCCTACTATATCTGGCAATTCCAGATCTTCTAACTATGATTCCTCTGTTTAGACCATTCCAGATCTTTGTTGGGAATTGGCTCAACTACAAGATACGTATATTTTGCAAGGTACTGAACAGTTTATTCGTTTCAAAGATTGTTGTAACTAGGCTGGTAGTTCTTTCCAGTGAGTTAATATATTTTTTGTCCTTGAACCTTCAGGTGACTATGATTTAAAGGTCATGCGCCAAGAGTACTATATTAATCGACAAAAGGCGGTATGGCTAACTAGCTAATGATTTCATCATTTAGTTTTTTTTGTCTGAATCTCCTTTTCATTTAATCCTGTGGAGAGATGTCAGCAAAGGCCAATATGTCTTCAGCCGTAACTTTAGAGTGTAGGATTAGGAGTCTAGCATAGTGAAAAAGCTTATTTAATTGAATGAAGACATCATACTGAAATTTATAAAGATACTAATATCCTTCAGTAAATGGTATGCTAATAGCCTATATTAGGTGGGCTCTAAAAATCTATTTTTATTAATCGTTGTATCACCATTATGTACATTTTGCTTTGAAATAATACCACATCTCAAAAATTCCAAGATTCATGTGAAACTCACAAGGATCACATTTGCAACAAGTTGGCAACCAGACTTTTTTTCATCCTTCTAAAACATTTCATGTTTGAAATTATTATATGGTCTTATGAGAAAGCATATCAAAGGATTGAATTTGTTGAATGAACTTTTTTGGGATGAAACTCTGATTGCATTGTTGTTGCCATCCTTAAGCTGCAGAATTGTTCATATGAACTAGTGCATTGTACATTTCATTGCGCTAAGTACCAGTATGGTGTCAAATAACCTGAAAGTCTTATTTTCTTTTGCAGTTTATAAGTCATCTAATTAATCAGCTTGCAAGGCATCAGTTCCTGAAAATAGCTTGTCAGTTGGAGAAGAAGAACATGCTTGGTGCATTTTCATTGCTTAAAGTTATAGAATCGGAGCTGCAAGGGTACTTGTCAGCAACCAAAGGCAGAGTGGTATCTAGGCTTCTTCCTCCTTTTTAGTACCGATCTTCTGATCAATTGTTTTAGTGTGTGTGCTTGTTGCCTATGTAGGCTGTATTTATGTTTGTTGTATTGCAATAGGTTGCATCAAACCTTGTTCTGTTACATGGTTTCATTTTTTACATGCTATGATCGTTGCAGGGTCGTTGCCTAGCACTGATTCAAGCTGCATCTGATGTACAAGAACAAGGAGCAGTTGATGATCGTGATACTTTTCTGCATGGTGTTAGAGACCTCCTCAGCATCCATTCTAGTAATAACTTCTACATCTACTTTTAAATTGATAGTTTTTAGTGTTCTAAATTTATAATTAGTTTTACACGTTCAAGTTTTTCTTTAATTTGCTATTTTTTGGCATATGAAGACAAGGCTTTATTAATCCTACCCATTTTCAGATGCTCAAGTTGGATTATCAACATATGTCTCAGCTCCTGGGATTGTTCAACAAATATCTTCTCTTCAGTCAGACTTGATGACCCTTCAGTCAGATTTAGAGAACTCCCTTCCAGAAGACAGAAATAGATGTATCAATGAACTGTAAGTTATCCTCATTTGCGCTAAGTATCCTGCTATGACCAGCATTTATCAATCTTGATATGGTCTTAAATACAGTCGGAACAATTGCATTTACATTTAGTCGCTTAAATTGCATGGGCATATAGGCGTGGATACCTTAATCTGAATGGTTCTGTATATATTTTCCAGCAAAGATGTGATCATGCATGTATATGCTCATATTTATCTTCTTTTGTGTGTATAGGCTCGTAATAAATGTATCTAGGCTCGAGTCCAGTTTTTACTTGGTTATGAATCATGTTGGGCATAATCCAAAATTTCAAGCCTCTTATGTTTGCTGTTGTGTTTTGTTATAGGTGCACTCTTATCCAAAGCTTGCAGCAACTACTTTTTGCATCTTCAACAACAGCGCAACCGATATTAACACCACGGGTACAAGCACTTCTATTAAACTTTCTTCATCTTGTGATTGTTTGACGCCCTGGAACACACATTTTTAGTGTTTTTCTAATTACTCAATGATTATCAAATGCCAGCAATATGATTCCGCCTCCATAAAACCTGGTATTTCATTCGTTTAATATAATTTGATGTATCTGTTACCAGCCTCTAATGAAAGAACTGGATGAAATGGACAAGATCAATTCAACACTTTCCGCTGCTGTGGAAGAAGTTACAGCAGAGCACTGTAGGAAGAATGAGGTAACCCCACTACTTCCTATCTATTTTATGACGTTATGTCTCTTATGATGGACTGCACAGTCGAGCCGAATCAGATCCCAAACTTATTCCAACTTAAAAGCTAAAACTATCTACTTGTTAATCTATTCTTTGATCCCTTGTGAGTAATGTGGTTAGAGCTAGGAACCAATTTGGTTCTATAACAACACTTCTGGGCATTGATTATTTGAATGAGATTTACGCAACATGAATGATGTTCTGAAGTCCCCGAGTTAAAATCTTGGTACATGCAATTAAATTAAGATTTAGATTAGAAAATTCCGAATTGTTGCGGATAGAAAAACATGAATGATGTTTCCAATATACATGTTAGCTTATTTCCGGTTTTGAATCACGCTCTCTCCACTGCATACTCAAAACACACTCTCTTCACTCCTCCACAGATCGTAAAACACCATTCACAGGAGGTTGGGCTTCAGAGGCGGGTCTTTGTTGATTTCTACTGCAATCCCGAGCGCCTAAGGAGTCAAGTCAGAGAACTGACTTCCCGGGTTAGAGCATTACAAATTTCCTAAACCTCTCAATACCATTGTGTTTTCTTAACCGAATGCTGTGAACATACTGTAAAAATATACAATTCTGAAACCCAGTTGCTTGCTTATGGATATATGAGTAATAGCCTTTATTATTGTTATTGTGTCAAGTACTTTTGTATTTGTATTTGTTTGGTAATTGGTACTTGTGGTGTTGATGGTGTGGTTGCTTTCAAAACTCTTCCGAGCCAACAACTCATGGAAATGGGTCCATAGTGATAATGGAGAAACATGATGCCAGAAGCTGAGCAAAAGCAGTGATGTAGCAATGAACCAGACGCAAAGAATCCACAGCAAAATCTCCCAATAAATGCTGGCTGGAACAGGTAAATAAATTCTGCATTTGTTGTCTCATAGTCTTTATGTTATTGGTCATGGTTGCTACCTGTGCTTTCAACATACCTTTTGTTCTTCACTTCATTGAATCACAACCCTCATTTAAGAACCTTTTTTTATTTGCTTTGAAAAATACATATTCTCTGTCTACTCGTAAAACACTCCCAATGGGCTTTGAATCCATAACTTCTTTACAAAGGCTACGAGTGTGAGGCTGAAACCGTTGGGTGGGGTGTTTCCTTGAGGACGAACCTTCTTATTTTTAGCATTAATAAGAGTAGAATTTTAAAGCAAACTATATGTACATTGGTGTGATAATTTCATTAAAATATCAATTTTACAAGTGGGTCATAGACATGCTTAACATATGAAAAGTATCACTTTGGGTTTCTGATTTAATCAAAGCATTGTGCTGTATTAGGACGACAAAAAAACTCTAAACTCGATGGGATCGTTGTCTCCGATCTGACAGGATAGGAGATGGGGTTATTAAATCTGTTTCAAGCTCACTTTGCTGTCACTTTTAAAAGGAGATAAATACTTTAAATTCAACTGAATCGAATTTTAGACTTAACGTGGACATTAGTTTACGTATAACATCGCGAAATATCAGATTTTGTAGGTGAGTTTTAACCTATATTATTTTCACTAGAGTGAGTATGGTTCAGGTATAATATATATTTTTGAAAGAATATTATTAATCTTTAATCTCTCTGAATCTTTGATTCACTGTGTATTAATAAATAAATAAATATATATATATATATAAAAATAAATATAACAAAATGAAATAATCAGCTGGTGGGTGTGAGGCAGTTGACCTTTTACTCATTCTGGGTCTCTCAATAAATGCAAAAGCTGCAACGGTCAAAATTGGGTCACAAGACACAATCTGAACCATAGCTAGTTGAGTGAATAACCTCGGGACATTCAAATCCAGCAACCTTAATCACACCATTAATCAATGTCATTAACGTTAAAGAATGTGAAAATAAATAGACCAACTGATCAACAAGAACAAGACATACTAGGAAAGTCACGTCCGCAGGATGATGTATTGAGATTACACAAATCTGTGTCAGTTTAGCGATTTGAGATTTGTGTAATCAGTTCAAATGAATAGTCAAAAATCAACACATTGACTTTTCCATGAACCATTGAGTATTGGCCATTGTCACTGGGAATGAAACGGCGTCGTTCTCTGTCTCCTTTTCAAAAGATGGTTATGATCTTGACATTTCCATGACCAGCAATATCGTTAGCTTTAAATGGAAGCAAAAATATGGGTAAAAAGGTGAAAGAAATGGAAGCAACATGAGAACAGAGCATGTATGATCCAAATTCTTTTTTAAAACACATGGAATTTTTCGTAACGTTGTTGTGTCAACATCGTCAATCAAGTAAATTCCGCTAATAAATAAATAAGATGAAAATTATATCCATGTATGACTGATTTGTACACGTGAGTTACGGTGACAAGTAATTATAAGATAAGTAGACGAATAAAATAAATTAAATGGTATGATTGAATTCTGTGAATCATAGTGGGTTAGAGACCGAAACAGTATACGAGAAATAAAACAAGACAAACACATAGTATTGGGTTACTTCACGCGGATTATAATCAATCGCGAGTTAAAATCTAAAATAGTGATAATACCCAACTGTTAGATAAGTTTTGGTTATTGATTAAACTGAAATTAATCAATATTGTGAGTTAAATTTAAGTCGATTGTTAAATTAGTGTTTCATGTTCTCATATTGTCTATTATATATGATATGATGTATTAGTATATATACATTGTTTATGTAATCTAACGAAATTCACTTTGATATTTTAATTTGATTCTCTTTAGGAAGATTTTTTCTTTTGGAGATGAGAACATAGTGATATTCTAATTTATTTTAATGATTATAACATAAATTATAAATATCACAAATATTAAATTCACCCTAATTTAATTTGACTCTCACTTCTATATATGTATATAAAATCTATAAATTTACGAGTTAATTACATTTTAATGACGCAACATTAAATGTCATCGTAATAATGTCAACAAATACAAAAGAAGAGTGACACGCAAGATTCACAAACTACAAGTAAAGAGGAGACCCAAAAGGTGAAGCTATCATGGGTTTTACAGAAGATTACAATTTATAGGTAATAGGGACATGAAAAGCTGATAAAGATATACCAAACCCTACAAAACTCTTATTGCATATACTCTCTTTTTTTTGTCATGCGCATCCAAAACTTTATGCAAATTTAATTCCATAATATTCCATTCCTCTTCTCTTTCTTTGGCATTTTTCTCCCTCTGTTTGAGTGATTTGATTCTGGTTTTTGCAATTTGAAGTTTAGTACTCTATAGACTTGTGCACATGTCCTTTTTTCATAACCTACTTCTTCCTTTACATAAAGAAAAAAAGGATTTTAAAGTCATGTTTTTGAGTAAAAGAAAAGGAAAAGATAGAGATGATGTTTGATGGGTCATGGTTGGAGATTCATTAAAACACTTCATAGGAATTAGTGGGGAGGAGGACCCATTTAGACAAAAATAAAGAAAACCCATTTTTTTATCGAGTATAAAACAATTTAAACTATATTCATACTCTTCAACAGTTGATTTATTATAGATTTAACTCGATTTTCCATAGAGATATAACTCATCTTGACTAATCAGTCAAGTCTTGACGAAAAGCGATATTCAATATTTTATAACTCCGAGTTTACAAGTTTAAACGTGCGAGTTTTTGACCTGTATACACAAACTGGAAGATAACTGTTTTTATTGACAATAAATCTAACATAAGCTAATCTAAGGTTAATATCAAACTTAAACCCGTGTCCCATATATATCACGACTTGAACTTGATATCGAAGAGATCGACCAAGCAAACCCTAGTGAACGACAAAAATCATTTTCAACATCCTCTAGTCTGCAAGTTTAATAACATATGACCTTTACAACACAGGTAAATTCTCTGACAGATTTTTACGATCATATCAAACCTCAATTCACCTTATAAACCCTACTCTTATGTTAATTAATTCCTCTATAATGTCATGGGTGGAACAAAAATGGGCATCATGACATGATGAGTCATGTGTTGTGGCTTAAACATAATGATTTGCCTCATGAAACTTGTTCAAGAAAAGAAGGAAATGGGAAACATAAATTAGTGAAAGAAAAATGGTCTGAAAAGGTTCACATGCATATGTGCAGCAAAATGCCTTGTGCCTCCCAATTCCACTCATCATGTTCCATATTGTAGCTACTGTGAATCTGTGATAACATGTTACTCAACTCTCTGTTCACTTCACAATCCCATTTCAAATCTTCTATTCTCATCTTCACCAAGTTTCAGCTCATTCCCATGATGATGATGATGATATCATTATCAAATATGTTACATACCAATCTACCATAGTTAACTACTTAACTTTGCCATCTCCACAAAAATTTACCAACTTTCTTCTTTGGTTTATGAGACTTGAAAGCACCAAGGACATGTCAATTCAATCAGCTAAAAAGAAACACTCATTTGACATTTCAGATCCAAACAAAAGTTACCAAGATCTTGTTTCTTTAACCATGATTACATAGGATCATGTTTTAAAAAAATTAATCAAAAATTAACAAAAAAAAATTAGTTAGACGAGTCGGAAATTGTTAACACAGTAATAGAATCGTAATATCAATCTCATGTCACTGATCTTGAAACAAAAGTACATTCAGATGCATAACATAACACAAACTCACAATCTCCCATATACCTATTCATATAATCTTCAGAGGATCATCATCTTCATTTCTTCATATATGTACCCACTAATTAACTAATTAAGCAAAAAAAACCAGTAGAGATAAGATAGTAAGTAGTAGTGGTGGTGCCAAAGTGAGGCCTCAATCTCAAGCTTTCACATGACACAAGTTGGCATCAAGCAGCTAGTGAAAAATCCCAACACTCTCTTCTGCAAACACAAAAATCAAGATCAACCCAATAAAATTCAAGTTAGTACTAATCAAAAATTCAAAATAGAGATTAAGGGTAGGGATGGAAAAATTCCTAAACTCGACAAAGACTCGATTTGCACCGAGCCCATCTCGTTCCTATCAGTATATAGATGTAAAATACTTCAAATCCGACCAGGATAGGAGACGGATATCACTAAACCCGCCTTTTGCAACCCCTAATTAAGGGTAAAAATGGAATGAAAATGTAGAATGTGATGGGTTTTGGCTTGCCTTTTTGGGCTTGGCAGGGTAGAGGAGCCCAGGTGAGATCTTGTAGAGGTCTTCATCAACAGGTTTTGGTGTTGCTCTTGATCTTGGCTTTGGCATGTCAAGCTCCTCAGGGCTGGAGGGGTAGTATGGTAATATCTGTGGCTCCTTCACATCAACACCATTCCTCCAACTCTCCTCTTTCCCTTCCTTCACACGTTTCTTGGTCTGCAAATTTCATCATCAACAATCCATCAAACCCATGATGTCATGATCAACCATTCATTACTCATAAACTTGCACCAAAAATGGCCTAACCAAGATTGGACCCACTTTAAAGGCCTCTCCACTCAGTTTCACAAAGTGGGCATGCTTTGATTTGTTGAATTCATGGAAAAAAAATCATTGCTTTTTAAGTAATGCAAATACAATTATGAAAAAAGAGAAGAAGAAAAACTATTTTTCTATTTAATCTTTATATCTTTATGGGTTTGAGCTTCTGTTTGTGAATCTTTTCTAGTTTTCACCTTCCTTTATCCTATGCATGGAAAAAAAATCAAATGTAGACTAATTTTTTTCCATTTCCTGTATAAAAAAAACAATTTCTCTTGTGTCTTGAGTGTTTGGCTGGAGAGAAAATGAAGGAAAATATGCAGCATTTTGAAATCTTCACACCATAAACAGAGACAACCCATAAACACTAAAAATACGGCAAGAAATCAAATGCGGACTAAATTATTCCCATTTCCTGTAAGAACAAAACAATTTTGTTGTTGTTTCTGGGTGTTTGGCTGGAGAGAAAATGAGGGAAAATACACCAAAAACAGAGACAGCCCAGAAAAACTCAAAAGCTGGCGTTTTTATCGTTCCACATAGACAATAATAATAATCAAAGCTTACCCTTCTGCGAGGAACGACAATCATGGCCGGAGTGACGACATCATTCTCGTACAAATCGCCAGCGACATACAAATCACGATCCTCGGAGTAACTGTAACGGAGCAAACCGGCCTGTCTCGCAGACTCGAAGCACTGAGTGAACGGAAGGTCATTGTAACAATCCCAGCTCCCGAAAGCAGGAACATGGCTCCTCCGATAATCCTAGAAAAAATCAAACACAACAGTCTCAGAATTAAAAAAAAAACCCAGAAACAGAACCAAATCTTGAAAAACATGAACCGAGACAAGAAAAGAAAAGAACAAGGGACTCACATCCATTGTTGTTTGAGAACAGAGGAAGTGAGAAAGCAAACAGAAATGCTACGATGTTGAAGATTTGACCTCAGAGCTTCAAAGGGTCTCTAAAATGTGTCTTCTTTACTCAGGTTTTTTCTTATCTTTACTTGTGGGTGAGCGTGGGATTATATATTTATATATATATATGTGACCAGAAAAAAAAAGTAGAGAGAGAAAAGAGAAAAGGAGCTAGCTGAAGGTAATTTAGTTTAATAAAGTAATAATAGGTAAGTGGGTGAAGTGGGTGAAGTGAAATGCATGTATTTATGAAGTTTATCACACATGCTTTTACAAGGGATTATATATTTCTCTCTAACTCTTTTTTATTTTAAATATATTTTTATCAATTTCTTATGGAAATAATCCATCTCACTTTAAGAATTTAATTTTGTATAAGATTTAATCTTGACTACCCGACATAAATTGGGATATAAACGTGGAATAAATATTGTAGCGAGACTCGAACTCGTATCCCTTAGACCCAAATTAAAATCCTTAATCAGTTGGTCAAACAATTAAACGAAGGATGTTCACAATTCGGTTTTGCTGTTTTGTTTTTATTTGTTAACTT
This sequence comes from Geranium brycei, assembly GCA_036897365.1. Classification (NCBI taxonomy): domain Eukaryota; kingdom Viridiplantae; phylum Streptophyta; class Magnoliopsida; order Geraniales; family Geraniaceae; genus Geranium; species Geranium brycei. Next base: position 16,865 of record JAYMTP010002477.1, read on the forward strand.
TTCGGTCTATACCAAGATGTAGCCGCTTCCATGGTCCTTTTCGCTAGTTGAGCATGACTAATATATATGCTCCAATTCGATAGGGTGCATTGACGGAAATCAAGAATAATCAGTGAAAATTGGGAATGATTTTATACCATAATATCCGTCAACTAATTTTTATAATTTTTATTCTTTATTACGAATATATTTTTATGAGGTGTATTTTTAATATATTTTGTTTCCTTTCTGTAGGCCGCCCTGATATAAAATTTCAACTTAAAATATTTAATTATGTTTACATGTTGGTAGAAATCAAGAGTAATTAGCAGAAATTAGGAGTGATTTTCTATCATACCATGGTTGACTAATATTTATGAATTAACTTATTAGGGATATTTTTAAAAATATATTTTACTTCCTTTTTGTGTATACTACAACTCTGTTATAAAATCCCCTTTGAGGATATTGAATAAAACAACTTAAAATATTCAATCATGTTTACATGGTATTACTGTATTAGAGCTGATCTGATCCCTCCAATGAGCTTATAATTCTATCCACTTCTTAAACCATGGTTCTTATAAATGGGCGGGGCAAAATAATATTATTTTCCTCAAATAATAACCCTCCAACAACCTATAAGGTGACGAACTCAGGTTCCAAACGCTATAAAGAAAAACAAAGACATAGAGTGCAAGACGCCATAAATACTAAGGTCTCGATTCCAAGACACCAAATAGCCAAAATCGTAGTGCGCGAGACACCGTAGAACCAAAATCGAACAGCGTATGTGGCCGTAAAGATGTATCCGAATAGCGCACTATTCTCAAATACCCGCCGTTTTCATAACTTATTCACAAGTTGGGTATCGTGAATCTCTATACTTTAACTCAAAAAGGAATATAGACGGTGGCAAGAAATCTCTACGATCTATTTGTAATATGAATTCACTATTCACTCTCTTAAATATAATCAATATTGGTTTCATTTTATTTGTTTTTGTTTTTATCAGTGTTGTAAAAATTTTCGACTTGTCCGATTAATCCCCGACTAGTCCCCAATTAATCCTCTATAATATCTTATTAATCATTTAATCTGATTTATTTTCTGATTAATCCTCGACTAATCTCCTATTTGTCCCCAAAATGCATTATCCCCGACTAGTCCAACTAGTGTCTAGCGATTTTTACAACATTAGTTTTTACACGTAAGACATTATATAAATATAGTCATAATATGTTATTTTTCTCTTTCCCTTAAATAAATTCAAATTAAATGAGTTACTCCAAAAAAATTGAGTTGAAGCCAAAGTCTTCAATCTTAGACCTTTATATTTTTCAATCCAACAATAATACAACATGGGTTCTTAATTTACATCACACTAATAATCTTCATCTCACTAATCCTCCTAATTAAATACCCCCCAAATACATGATGAGATCATTAATAGTTTAATAATTTTGATTAGTGAGAATAAGTTACTGAGGTGGATTTTTTTTAAAAAAATTATTTGATAATCGCACACCACCAGAAAGGACAATGGGCTCCAAAGCAAATAGGTCTCTGTACTCAAAAAACAGAGAAAAAAAGCAAAAGGCAAAACCCAGATAACCAAGTTTTTACAGACAGAGAGACAAACCAGTAAGGGAAGAGAGAGAGAGAGAGCTGAGAGGTAAGTAATGTTGCTTTCCTTCTTCAGCTCATTTCACATTCTCACACAGAGAATTAAATAAATCCAAAAAAACAAAACCCAGAAATAAAAATCAAGTCTTTTTCACTTTTATCTTCAGGGTCTCTGCATTGCCCTGTTTGTCTCTGAAACAAATCGCACAACCCAACGCACCAAATACAAAAACAATTAAATTAAAATCAAAAGGTTGTTCCTTTCTTGCTTTTTTTAATTTGTTCAGATATGTATCGGTCACTTTTCAACCCCACACGCGTCCTGTAATGTGGTGCTCTGTGCCCAGAGAGCCAAGAAAATGAAAACGAAGAACAGAGCAAGGCCCAGAGAGAGAGAGGAACAGAGTTCGAAGCGGACCTTATTTAATTGGTGGCTAAATATTAATACAAGTCAGACCAAAAGCGAGGTCAACACTCCACACACACACCGTCCTCTCTTCTGTGCCCTTCTGTTTCTGGGTTTTTTTTTTGCAGTCTTTCCAAAAGTTCAAGCTCCATACACAAATGGCCACAATTTTATTTATTTTTATTTTTTTTACTTGCTGGTGAATTGTTTAAATTCCATGTTGCTCTGCTTTGGTTCTTGTTTTGAGAGGATAGTGACGTTTTTTCTTGGGAAAAAAATAATTATGGATGGATTTTTTGAATCATGTAAGTTTTGTGTGTAATTATTATGAAGTTTAAAAATTGGGTGATGATAATTTGAAAAGTTTATTAAGTAATGTACTTTAAAATATATGCGGTAAATGAGCATATTTGGGATTATAAATTTTAGAGTTTGAGTTTTTAAGTCTTGATGGACTCAACTTATTGAACATTTAATTTATTATTATATATTTAATATATTTAATTATTTATAATAAAACTAGACGAATTAACTCGTTTAGTGTTTAATAAATTATACATTATTTTTATTAATATAAAAAATAACTTTCAAAGAATATTTGTTGTGAATATATATGGAGCTAAGTTTGAGTCAGATTATTTTCTTTAGAGCCAAACTCATTTCAGACATTTTTTTCACAAATTAAGTCTTCACTTGAGACTCGATTTTACTCATTTACACTCATTTCTTCCTAGCCAGAGTAAAAAATGATAGTTTAGTCATCATT
>JAYMTP010002478.1:0-19638 GCA_036897365.1 Geranium brycei
TCGGTCCGACCGGCCTGATTTTAAATTAGAACTATTGAGGGTATTTTGATCTTTTTACCTCAAAATTCCGTTAGATTTAACCCTGTTAGAGCTAAGTGAGACGAAATGTAATTTGGATGACTGCAAAATGGAGTTTTATATTTTGGTGTACTTATGTGAGAATGACGTATAGTTGGGTGTGCTTGTGTGTAATTACCCCTTTATATTAACCATGACAGTTCATAATTTATTATTATTATTAGGTGAGATTAAGAGTTAAAAGATAATTCCATAGTTTGTGTGCATATGCGGTCTCATATATGATCAATTGTTTTTGTTTAAGATTCTAAATGGTAATTGAAAATTTTATTCAATCATGTGTGTATATATCTATTAGAGATTGGTCTCTGGGAATATCATGGAGTTCTGTTTGAAGTATTTTACAGCGAGATCACGAGATTTTTTCATGTGTAGGAGATGGAGGACGTGGTTCTGCATGATGCTAAACGGGTCGAGTCAAATATCTTTGGAGATACCATTAGAGAGAAGTCGTTCGTGTAATTCAATGACTCATAAATTAGCTAGATATGCTTTAACTAACAATAGCTATCTGTGATCATGGTGTGGGGTCTGTTTCATCATCTGTTGCTTCGACTGTCTAAGGTGATGTCGGGATAGTTGCTTAATATATACACGTTTCCCTAAAAAAAGTAAAGAATCTTCGTCATGTATATGTACGTTTATTAGAGGGTGATCACTAAACCAATGCTCAACATATATTTGTTACTCATTTTGAACTTGAATTTGTCCTTAAGCAAACTGAGAGAAATAAATCCAATTGCAGAGTCTGAATAGTTGGGTAAAGGTTGTGGATTGAAACTTAAAGTTTCTTTATGAATCAGCTTCATTTCAAAAATCTAGTATGTGAATTAATTCCTTCGTAATCGACGAGATTTGAGCTATAAGAGAATGATTGTTAATTCTTGATTTACTGTTGTTCATGTAATTCTTGACCTTATATGCTCTCTTTATTTGCGTGATTCTGTGATGCATATGTTAATTCTAATGAAAAAAATCCTTTGATCAATATGCATATTGTGCTTGGGGATTACCTGAATATTGTGGAAACCCTACACTTAGTTGCATTGCATATAAATTACATTTTGTATAGCAGATTTGTGGTATTTCGTTATGAAAATCCTCAGGAGATGTCGAATTCCTCCTATTGGGGTGAATATAGGGGTTTAAAATCGACAATTGTCTCATTTTATTCCTTGTTTGTGTACTCAAGATTATTTTAGGCCGAGAAAAGTCCTAATGTGGGGATGTTGATGCATTCACATCTTACGTGTTGTTTTACACTTTTACCTTGCATTTTAGCTCGTCTTAGCCTCTATTTGGCATTAAGTTTCCATTTTTGTACCTCTCCATGCTTCACGATATTGCAAGTCCTTTTATGACATATCATAAGAGTTTTAGACAATTTTGGAGCGAGTGCACAACAAAGGGGTATTTTGGAGAAAAATATGTTCGACCATGTCTACTACCCCGCATGGCGCCCCTAGAAGACAAACATGCCCGGTCCCATGTGCTCCTACACAAGGTCGTGTTCCCGAGGAAGGATCTACTCTACCCCGTGCACTTCTATACGGGGCCGTGTGCTTCCCCGTATGCCCATTTTGGAGGATTTTAGGGTCTGCCCCGTGTACTTTTACACGGGGCCATATGGTTCTCCGCATGTCCAATTTGGAGGAATTTTAGGTCTACCCCGTGTACTTCTACATGAGGTCGTTGTGCTCCTCCGTGTACCCAGTTGAAGGCATCTCGGCTCAACCCCGTGTACCACCACATAGGCCCATGTAATGGCCCGTGTAGTTTAACCTAAAAACGGTTTAACATAATCAAGATACTACACGAGGCCATGTGCTAGACTACACGGGCCCGTGTGACATACTTTCAGAAATAATTTATTTAAACCCTAGTCTTTTAAAGTTGAATGGGTGTTTCTCTTTTGTAATTTTCAACTTCTATAGGAAGAGAGAGACAAAATTGGGAGGTAGGAGTAAGAGAAAGGCAATGATATAAGGGGAACAAACATTTTGGAATCAAGTAATGAAGTTTTGAATGAAGGTTCTAGAGAAATCTGTTTATTTTCTTCTTTTTTTATTCCTAACTGATTGTTTATTTGAACTGTATGATGTTTTTCTTCATAGCCACGAGCAGCTACGTTATTGATTTAGGGCATGGGATGGTTAGGGTAGTGGAATGGTGAATTAATTGATTTACATACATATGAAGGCGATAGGGTTGTCCATTTCTATCTGAGACCTGACTCACCCGACGACCCAAACCTGTATGACCCGAGACCCGACAAAACCGACTGAAAATTGGGTTGGATCGACTCAACCCGACTGACAGGTGAGTCAGGCCTCGGGTGTGATTTACAAAACCACCGAGTAACCCGACTCACCCACTCCACTTCACACAGAGGGCCAGCCCATAATTATATCGCCAGGCCCAAACCAGCCACAACCCAGCCCACTCGGGGTTTTGCAAATATAACCAACATAGAAGCTTATAAACGTTTTAAAACGTTTATACGCTTCCGATGTGGGATGCGGAAGAGAGAAAGAGAGCTCTCAGCTCTCATGTACACGTGGCACCTTCTGCGCCATCCATCGCGAATTGGCGAAACTATCTGAGCCGTCCGTTGCTGTCGACGTGGGCTCTTCTCCTCCACAACTCGAACTCTTATCAGACGACCACGACCTCACCTACCAATCTCTTCTCTTTCAATTTCTTCTTTCGTCTCCGTCCTCCCTTCATGTCTGAAACCCTAGGTAGCAGAGAGCTCGACCTCTCCATCCTCCCTTCCTTCTCAATCGTATCGCAATCCTCAACCACACCTCCATGTACTGCATCTCACAACAGATTGATTCTTGAGTTACTGTTAAGAATCGATCAATTGGAGAGCATTCTTCTCCACTCCATCACTGAACCGATTGTGGTATGTCAACTCACTAAGGACTCTAATTTATATTTTAGGGTTAGTTTTCTTCTTCTCCCCTCTTACATTTTTCGAGTTCTGTTTTCAATTTTGGGGGATTTAGGGTTCTGTTTTCAATTTGGGGGCTTTGATTGAAATTTAGGGTTCTTTTTTAAATTTGGGGGTTTTCGATTGGGGATTTAGAGTTCTTTTTTAAATTTGGGGGTTTTCAATTGGGGATTTAGGGTTATGTTTTCAATTTGGGGTTCGGGTTTAGTTTAGGTTTTGGGTATAATTTACTGATTTACAATTTGGTGGTTTCAAATTGGTGATTACAAAATTGGGGTTTTTAATTTGGGGGTTAGGGTTCGGGTTTGTGAGTGTAATTTGGGGGTTTCAATTTTACTTTTAATTTTGGGTTAGGGTTCAATTTGAATTCGGGTTTACAAATTAGTGGTTTTAATTTGGGGTTAGATTTTAGGTTTAATTTACTGATTTCCTAAAATTTGAATTGGGGATTACAATTTTGGGGGATTGCAAAATTGGGGTTTTTAATTTGGGGGTTAGGGTTTGTGAATGTAATTTGGGGGTTTCAATTTTAGTTCAATTTGAATTCGGGTCTGTCGGGTTGAACCCGACTCACTCGACAACCCGAGTCACCCAAACTTGACCACCCGAGGGCCAAGCCGAATCGAGTCTCGGGTCCGACTCCCTGGACCCGACATGAGCCGAGTCGGGTCCAAAACCGGTCGGGTCCATCCGACCTGACCCGATGAACAACCCTAGAAGGCGAATATGAAGTTCTTATCCAATTAATCTTAATGCTTTATTTCCTTAACTGTCTGATAAATGAACCAGTCTATGATTTGAAGTTATGAAACAAGATTGATAGGCGAGATTGAATCAGTTTAGATTTGGGTTTAAACTCTCGTTAAAGATAGTGGAGTTAACACAAATGCAATATTTATGGGTTACAAAAATTTAGTGAAATTATGTGATCTTAAGGCTTCCTAATGGACTATATGTAAGCTAGGGATAGTTAGGTTAGACAATTGGATTAGACCCTTTATTGTTAGGGAGGAAATTTTGGATAGTCTAGAAATTTATGTTGTCTCATTTAGTTTGGAACACCGTCTTATGCATAATAATCGATCTCTTTACCCCTAAACAACTCTAGGTCCCTATTACCCTGAACCTAATCTCATATTTGAAACTCTACTCATTTCATTCTTTTATTTGATGTACGTGAAAATTTTACAATGACATTCAAATTCATCGAGGTTAACTGTTGAACTGAATTTTAGTGCTCATCGTCTTTATCCCTTGGGTTTGATATTTTGGGTATAAATACTAGCACCTTTTATTACTTGAACCAGTACACTATCAGTGAGGCAATAGACACGATATATTTCTATCGTCGACTTTTTCCTCACCACTCTTGAGTTTAGATGATTTGACATACTCAAAATAAATGTGTTTTTCTACGCTGAAGTGCCTAACATCAATGTAAAGAAATTTTTGAGTCTTATTGAATTTGATTTCTTTAAAATAAGGACGACTAACACTTAGGAAGATCTTGAAATTTAAAAAAATTTGGTTAAGATATTTAACTGAGAATGTCTCGTTGAGAATAGCTATAGGTTATTTAAACCAAAGGTTAGAAGAATTCGTAGGGATTAATGATTTTCAGTTAGCTAAATCATGACTCGGGATAGATTAGTTGCTTAATATGATTTAAGACCTTTCTTTACCCGGGAGGGAGAGTTGGATATTTTTGGAATTCTCGTTATTGCCATGAGTTTGGGAACCTCGTTGCTATACATGATTCTACTTTTAGTTTATCTCGAAACCATTGTATAATCTCATTGCCTTGAATCACCTTTATCTATATGGATTGTCCGTTTAAATTATTGTTCTTATTTGTCTATTTATTTTATTACTTCCCAATTTTGACTCACTGAGATTAGTCATGTGAACTTGACTTGACTGTTCATCGTCTTTGTTGTCACCTGGATATGATATTTTGAGTTTTAAAAGTTACTACCCTTTATTACTACAGGCCAGTTCACTGCCAGATGAGTGAAAAGACATGATATATTCTGTGGTCGACTTTTCAACTATCACTTTATTTATTAGCTACAATATTTATTTAATAGAAAATTTCCATTTGTGTTACTCTCTCCTTATTTCATTGTCGCTTTATAAGCATTTTTTTATTAATAATATTTCTGAGCTTAATTTCATGTTCACCTAGTTGTATTTAAGAATGCTTAGCATCCATATTTTACTCCAAAAAATTGATTTTTGTGTGGGTATATATTTTTCAATGATGATTTTTAAATATATATACTAGTTTTTTCTGAATTACATGAAGTCAGTAAGCAAACAGGGAATCCTTGGGTACTTGAACCCGAGTATCCGAGAAAAAGCAGAATATTTGATGGAAGAACGGGAGATCCCTTTGAACAACCTGTTATATATATATATAATTTTTGTGTGGTCAAAATGACTTAAGATGAAGTGGGGCAGGTAAAGTTGGGTGTGGATCAATGTAAATTAATCACGTGTGAGTATCATTACAACAATTTTCAACTGTATTATAATTAGATTTAATGGAGTAACACTTACTCTTTACTCTTTATATAACTACACAAGAGCTTGGAAGTAACAGTGTTGCTTCACATGACCCACCTTGCTCTATTGTACTTGTCTTCATAGTTTACTACTAGTATTTGATTCCTCGTAGATGAATAATATTTGATTACTCTCTTCCAAAATTAGTGCCTGTGTTTGAAGCCTATTCATGATCCATCCATGTGCTTAGATCTTCCTTTGTTGTGATAACGGGTCAACAAATCACTTAAATAAAACATGCTGCTCTCTATTTGAGAATTTAAATCCCTGCAATATTGAGTGGAAAAAGCTATTGTAATAAAGATTAATAATATTGATCTATGGTTCTTGCTATTGGTCAAGGTTGTTGGACTCGGATCGTGGAGAGATATCGGTCAGCTGACAAAAATAGAGATTTAGCAGACTTAGGAAGATCGCAAGAAGATTGTGGAAAGATCGCGACAAAACGCGTTTTGTAATAAATCTATGATTAATATATGTAAACACATATTTATTATTAATTAAAGACAAAATAAATTATTTTTCATTTCAAACTTGTTAATAATCACTATTTTCTCTTATACAAATTGAATTACAATTCATAACACAATATAAAATAGTTATCAAGTTAGATAATCATACTATCAACTGCGATTTGCAACACAAAGTCGATTTAGACCGGATTAGACCATACATAATTAGTTTAAAATTGAATTAATTAATGTAAATCGGAGTAGACCAAAATTAATTGATTTGAACCGGATTAGACCAGAGTTAATTTGAATTTGGATGGGGTTTGACCGGTATTTAACTGGTATTTTCGCCTATATATGTCGTTAAATCGCAGAAAACTTGGAAAAACCGATATATCGCCTGTATATCAGCTGGTATCAAGAATAATCATAACACTGCTATTGATTGACACAGTTGGAGAAGTCGTGTTATAATGTTGAATAACAAGTTCTAAATTTTCTATTTGGATAAAATGTATTTTCTATTTAGATAAAAATGTATGCACTTGCGAGTCTCTAATAATTAAACAAAATAAATTGAGATTTTATTATAACTGCAATTTTAAAGAGATGTGAAAGCTTAAGAAGTCGCTTCTGTAACTAGATCAATAGCACCAAAAAACCATCTTTATATTGGATGGTGGTGCTTTGATGTTCCTTACCTTATTGATTACCACTTATATATTTGTTATCGCTTGGGGTTTGTGAACTTATTTCCAAATCTCTACTTTATGAAAACAATATTATCTTTGGTGCTATTTTCCTTATGCAACTATAGGGTATCACTTTCAGTCTCAATGTTTATACAATGGTGGTCTGTATGAGTTAGCTTGTTACATGGACATGACTGGGAACTTAGTAAGTGTTTTGGAATGATCTATGTAAGAAAACGAAACCCATAAAATGAATCCAGAAGAAACTTGCATATCACTTATTATAAGTACCAGATCCTCAACAAAAACCTAGAATTGTAATTGTGGGGGTCTGGATATGAGCTTGATCACATGGACCCACTAGTCTTTATGTCAGAGTCAGCTGGTCAGGTCTTATTACTCTTGTAATATGGGTCCATACCTCGTCTGTCAGTGTATTGTACTATAATATAATACAAATAATGCCAGACAATGGCTTGGCTTGGCCTGTCCATTATTCATTCTCTAAGTCCCAACCATACACTGCAAATAATGCAAAACCTATGCTATGTGCTGCTTACATGCAATGACCGAGTAACAGATGTGGAGAGACATGATTGATATGAAAAAATGATTGTCGAACCAAATGAAGGCATTTATTTTAAATTAGTAATCATCAATGCAATGCAATGCAAGTGTAGGGTTAGGGATAAAGAAGAGAAGAGAAGAGAAGAAAAGATCCCCAGAAAGGAATGGAGAAAAAAAACAGAGACAATCTCATCCCAGACATGACAACGTGGACAGCTGTATTCTCAATTTAGAGGATAGTATACAGTTTAGTAGTAAGTAACAGAAAATGAAGAAGAAGAAGAAGCTAGCAAGCACTTGTTCTTTTATTTCTCAATTATTATTTGCTTTGACCACACTAACTCCCTGTAATGTAATATCACACTCACAGATCACACTTTATCCATCTAACTCCAATTCCAGACAGCTCAACTCATTGAGGAGGGGTTGCTTTCATTATATTAACTATACATATATTATACACACCCCTCTCCCTAAACTAAACTACTATTGGTATTGGTAACCACATCTCCATCATGTGCTTAACGACCCTGATTATTCCCTTCCACGTTATCATGCATTCTCTCCACCCCTCTACTACAACTACACCTTGTTATTGTATGGACTCTTCCTTCTCCACCTGCACAAATAATATATTCCTCTCTCTCTCTAACCCTATATTTAACTTCCAGAACGACATGTTTTTTTATATTGCACATCCACCAGCCTTAAGACTTACATACATACTAATTATGTCACCACGCTACAACTTGTATCATCATCCTACACGCCACCACGCCTCACTCACGTGCATATACCCCTCCTACCTTTCCCTGCTACAGCTACTGCTATTGCTGCCCTTGTTAAGTCACAATATATATAGTTTATCTATCATTTGTTTGTACCCTCCCACACCCTAACCCACTGCCCTCTTATCTGCAAAACAAGCAAATGACTCCAATATCCACCTAAATACCCTTATCTACTTCTAAGCTAACCACCCGCACACAGTCATGCATACAAGCAACAAAGAAAACAATATTCTTGCTATCCATTCTCTTCAAATTCCAACTCAACCTATCTATCCATTCTAGACTGTACATGTCATTCCAATTTCGTTTCCTGAATATCTAAAAGATAATTATAGACCACCATTGGCCGCCACCTAATTGCAATAACTTGCATATGTACCTAAGAGTTCATATAAACAAAATGAATAAAATAGAAATGCTATTCTAAAACATTTTCTTAATAACTTATTTCTTTTTTAAATTGTTAAACAGATATCTTCTAAAACCTCTTGACCTGCCTTACCTAACACCCACTTCGCACATGTATTCAGATAAAGTTGGAAAGTTTCTGTAAATAGTATTATTCTCCTTACATCTCTTACCTATTGACATATTTAAAAGAAAATGACCGACCTTTTCTTTTGCACAGGGCCCAACCAACACATCAAAATTACTATGTCACCTCCATATGTATAAGGATTAAGGCCCCAACTCCTATGCTATGGCCTCCACTTCAGTCACTTCTGGTTTCAAATGGGTCATTGTGCCACAGCTATTGACAATAGTTGGTTTAATTAATCAACATCAAAATGTTCATAACATCTTACAAATTATATGCTCAATAATAGGAAACAAAATGGAATACTGCATATATGATACTGCAAATCCACAATAAATAAGTTTATTTTTTTTTCACTTTAAAGGGTCACACAATGAAGTAGATAAGGAGTCAATTTTTCATACATAAGGCTACTACCTAGGCTGTCATCTAAGGATCAATGTCATGTGAATGTAACCAACTCTACCCCTTAAAAGACAAATATTAAGTGGAAATGAAAAAAGTCACAAGGGTTTACAGTACTTAAGGATCAAATCACAATATTCATTTGAGGAGATGCTATGCCGTCATGCAAGCAATTTCTACCAGCCTTACAATTCATACTATGGATAGCACACGAAGCCAAAAGTCCTCTACTCATTGCCTTGCATAGAATGCATGATCCTTTGGGGTTGTCCCTGTGGTGCCTGCAACAAGTAATATTATTAGAATTCACTCCAAAACACTTATTTCTGTAACTGTGAGACAGGAAACTATTCATCACCCCTTCTAGAATAGAGGGCTCAAAAACACCAGCAATACGAGAACATGTTTATTCAATGCCTTCACTCGATACAATACAGAGCAAATATTGTGCAAGTAAAGACTGAATTGAACTTATTCTGAAATGCCTTGTAATAAGCTATGAAGCACGGATACGGGTATTTGTATCATTGTATGTACCCAGTACGGGTGCTTCGTCAGACTTGGAGTATAGGGCTATTACAGGTAATAAACATGCAGGAGTCCATTTTTCATTTTTCTTCTGCATGCACAAATAGGTGAAATATACTTCTTTGGGAAAACTATTTTCAAGAAATTAGAATGATGAAAATCTAATTCTTATTGCAATTTAACTTCATCATCTTCCACTTGGATAAACACAAAACACACATTAAGGTTTTCTAATGATTTGAAACCCTAGCAAAAACATAAACATTTTTCTATTGAAGCACAGATAATCCTTATTTGTTATAATAAGAAGTTATTTGTTACCATAAAGACTGTTCAAATCAAACTAGTAAGGGGTCCACTACATGAGACCTAGCCGACTAAATGAAAAAGCCATTAACTGTTGGATCATATGAACTTTGTTCTTTGAAATAGTGTTGATGGGTGAGAGTACCTTGGAGATATCATATTAGTCTATCAACTATAATTCCTATATTTCCATACTCATGGTAAAGGACTAAGGACAGTTTCATTGATCTCAATCCCATGACTTACCGTCTAATCTCAATAGTTAAAAATATAAACTCAAATCTAAGAAAAAACTCTGTATGATCCTACTTTATCGAATAGTCTTTGTCCAAGAGTTTTCATGTAGGTGATAACCATTGTGTGATTAATTTCAATCCCAACAAGTATTAATTCATAATTACATACGCATGCTAGATTCTCATTGCAGCAGCAAATTTATAGGCAACTATTATTTTATTCTTTGGTTTCGGTGATAAAAATCCATTAAAATACAGTCTTTCTTGTATACAAGAAACCCAGTTTATTCTTTGTTAGATGCCTTGTTATTAGCCTGAAAAGATTGAAATAATCACCGGCACTGTAAACATCTAGCAAATACCTGCATATACTTATTCTTTCACCTTAACTAGTAAGCTCGAGGGCTTAAATCCATTTCAATATTTTGAAATAGACAAGGACGCTTATTGAAGAATAGTAGGTATTGTTAGAATAGTTAATTAAATTAAGGTTTCCTATTCGTATTATGTTTATTAGTTTGGTTTATTTCCTATTGTTCCCTATATAAAGGAACCTCCTCTTGTAATTCATAATCAAGTCTTTCATCAATAACACAATTATATTTTAGAAATTCAACAAAACATAATTTGTGTAGCAAAACAAAATGTTATTAAATTGATACATTGTTTCTTTTAATGTTAAAAATCATCAATTATGCATAAAATGATAGGATATCATCCAGACCAGCAACTATTTCAGGAAAAAATCATTCTTGAAGTTACATTCAATTTGATGAGTTCTTAGTTCTTACCTCTGACGCAAATAAAGAAACATTATCATTGAAAAATCTTATTAGTAGAGTTCCCAAACTAAGATGCATAGCATCCACAAGAAGAGCATTAGAAATTGGAAGCTACCTCTGGTGTTATAGCCCGATGGATAAGGTGAGCATTATTGTGAACAAAGTCCAAGGATTCTGCAATCTGTAGCAAACCATGCTTTACCTCCAACAGGCCCATTTCCTGTAATTGAACTCTTTCAGAAAGCAGTACATGATTCATAGTTTACACTGCAGGCAGGAAATACTATAAAAGGCAAGAACTTGAAAATAAAATTCACAACAGCTGCAAGTAATAAAAATGGCATACCTAAGGTAGTAAACTTAAAACACAAGAGAACAAAATACTCAATTCTTTCACTACCAGAGACACTAATAATACTGAAATTGAGGGAAATCTGACTGTCAATAAATAGTACTACATCACATTCACATTACAGCACAACAACACCTCACAATCACATCTAAGTGACCAGTGGTAGCTGGTGGCAGTGCGAGACAGTGAGCAAAGAGGTGCAGTTCTAAATCACATTCAAAGGAGGACATAGTGCCCTTATTTCTATGCATAAAAAATCTGATACTTGCTGTTAGTTAAGGTGCTTATAAATTAAGTTAATAAATACCCAACTATTGATGAATCCTTCGATGCTATCAAAGAATGCAGTGTCACAAAACTCAATACAAAAATTGTAAATACTTGCACATGGTCTAACTTAAACAAGGCGGACATTCAAGACTTGCAGAAGAAGGAAGAAAATCTACATTAAATTAACTAACTTTATTGTTATAACTTACAATATACAGACTTCAAAACTTCCATGATGACAAAGTAAAGAAGTTGTAACATAAACTAAGAGTCAAGAACAATGGAAACCAAGAATGGCCTAAAAAAATACGGAAAGGAGAAACCCCAAGAGCATTTATAATCTCATTCCCCAAACAATCAAGCCCTGAGTTTCTTACCCAGTAACAGATGTGCATATTATGGTGCCAAGTAAGAACATTTATAGCCTCCGTCACGATGCAATGCAATCAAGTATCTAATAGTATTAACCCATTTTCACTATACTGTAAAGATATACATCCCATCATATAATTTTATCACCACACCCCTCAAACAATCAAGTCCTGAGTTTCTTACTCAATAAGAGATGCACATAGTATGGTGCCAAGTAAAACATTTATAGCCTCTGTCGCGATGCAATGCAAGCAAGTATCTAATAGCATTAACCCATTTTCACTATACTGTAAAGATATAAATCCCATCGTATAATTTTATCCACACATCCCCAAAACACCCCAGAAGCAGTCAACTAGCAAATGCAATCACAGGTTTTCATATACTTTGGCAACACAAAACGCTACATATAGATAAATGGTGAAAAATTGGAAACTGAGTAGTGACATCTACAATCAACTGAAACCTGAGCTGACCCTTCACTACAAAAACTCAAATTGGCAGTATCACGGGAGCTTATTGAGATCAGATAGGCATTGAACAAAAATAGATTCAAATTCAACTTCAAATTCAAATTCAAGCTCAAACTCAAAGCACCTACCATCCCTTTGAGCTCCTTGGGGACTTTGGCAACATTCTCGAGATTCCCCAGAGCATTGGCGACCGACGCAAACAGCGGCTCGGTGACCATGGCCATTGCGTGCTTGCTCTCGTCCAGCCCCTGAACCACGTGAACCACCCCGGGGTGCCTGAGCCTGACGAGCCGGCCCGCATCGGCCCGGATCAGATCGAAGAAGGAGTCCTCGGCGGCCTTGGAGAGCCCCGCGCGAACCCGAGCCTCGGAGAGGGCGCGCTTGTCGAGCACCCAGACGCAGACCACAGGGTACTGCTGGAGCCGCGCCGATTCGCGGACGGACCTGCCGGAGTAGAGCTTCCAGGAGAGTCCTGGGCCGGCGCTCCCGATCTGGTCGAGGAGCTCGAAGTCCTGGAGGGGCTTGGGCCCGGTGACCTCCTGGACTGTGGTCTGCACCGTCTTCTCGATCACCGCCGCGGTTTTGGCCAGTGCTTGGGTTAGGTTTTTCATGTTGAAAGCCATTTTTCTCTCTCTAGCTCTCCCTCAGTCTATCTGTGTGTGTGGAGATCAATTCAATGGTGATTGATCTGATCAAGTGTCTGTCCCAGACTCTTGTACACAGACAGACTCTGCTTGGGGAGGAAGAAGAAGGAGAAGGAGAAGGTGGAGGAATCAAAATTGGGAGGAAATTGATAATTCCACACACACCTTCTCTTTCTCTCTCTGTTAGTTTCACAGGTACTATTTGCTGTATAATGTATATATCTACTCTCTCTCAATTCCTGGTAATTTCCTCTCTTTTTTCCGCACTTATTTTTTAATTTTATTTTGTTTTCAATAATTAGGAAAAGGGAATTGAGGTAAAAAGTTTGGATTCTCTCAATTTTTATTTTAATTTCTGAAGTCACTTAAAAGAATTTTTGTCACACCGTTATGAATCGTTAGTGTATTTTGTTTTTAAAATTTTTAATTTTTAAAAATGATGGAAATGCCCTCAGACTTATCATTCATTTTATTTCATGATAAAATAACTCAAATGTCCTTAGTTTCATTTTAAATTTTCAAACAAATGCCATTATTACTTGCCCCTCTCTTTTTACTGATGAACTATTCCGGTGATAGTTGCCAGTGAGGAGGGTTCATTGCATAGCTGGGATCAACATTGAGCCTGTGAGATATGCAATCTGAAGTAAGGGTGACTTTACATCAAAAAATTTGTCCGATTAATTGAGTACTGCAAAAATTATGTACATCATGTAAGAAACTAAATTATAAAAAAAAATGAAAATCAATTTCCAAAATGATTGTCTTTTGAGGCACTTCATATGAATATGGTTGCTGTGCCTGTGAGTCTCGTCGAAAAACATGTTCCCGCATGAACCCAGTTTCGAACAACTAACCCCTTGGATGTGAAAAGCAGCCCATTCCATTACAGTACCTCAACAATAATTTAATACAGATTTTCTCAATTTTCAGTTGCAAAATTTTGGTCATATTTTCGGTTATGTAACACCGATTCGAACGATTTTAAAACCAAAATGTCTGAAATTTTATTACCAACATATCAATATCCATTTTTTGGCTTAAATATGACACTAATAAAAAACACAACAATGAGATTGGTTCGTGGCTTCCATCCCCTGGCACAAAGCTCGCAGTGGTCGTTCTCGGCTGGGATTTGTAGATCGGGTCTCAAATTGAAGAAATCGAACTCGGGTAGAGTCGTCGTGTCCACCTAAACTTGGCCGATTTCGACCTGGAGTGGTGGTCGACAAAGATGAGCACGTTCTCGCTATATGAAATCAGATGAATTTTTCAGAAGCTCGACGTAGGTGTAGGTTAGGATCTTGCCGGTGGTACTTTTGATGTGGCAGGGGCGGGAGGAGAGTCCGGAGATGTTCTCGATGCAGTACTTGTGGAGAGGGAGGCGTTTGGGTGGAATGTGGAATTGAAATGTCAGATACAGTATTAGAAATTGGAAATAGAGAGAGAAAACCAAGTTGAAGGGAAAGGGCACGTTATGAAAATTTGAAATAAAATTAGGGGTAATTTAGTCTTCTCAACAAAAAATTAACGGTGTTAGTGACGGTGAGACAAAAATTCTTTTAAGTGACCTGTTAAATTAAAAATTTTGTGACCTAGGTCAGAATTCAAACTTTTTAAGTGACCTATGTGAAATTATCGCTTAAAAAAATGAGCGAGTCCATCACACCAAACAACTAAGGCCCATTATGGTTTTGGTGTTAATTTGCCCAATCCAGCATGCTTTCATATTAGGTTTTGAGTCCTTTCAATTCAAAAGATTTTAAAGAAAATAAAAACCAAAATCAAACTGGCGTTCGGTTTGGAAATCTTCGGTTTTGTATGACCCAAATTTTATTAAATTCACACACTTTAGGCTGTTTTAAATTATTATTTGACTTGTCGGTTCTCGGTTCGCTTTTCTAACCAATTTTTTTGAAGTTTTCACATTTTGGGCCGCTTTTGACTTATTATTCGACTTACTTTTTGTTGTCCCAATATTTTTAGGCTCAATTAACAAATATGAACAACCTAAAATGAATCACATGTCCATTCTGATGGGTTTTTATTTTATAAATCTAACTGATAGTTTCAATTTGATTTTAAACTGCATAAATTTGGGACAAATATTTTTTTCTCAATCTGAACTAAATTATGTCAGGTTAGAACTGTATTTGACTCATTTACACTGGTAGGCATATTTGCTAATCTCTGCCAATGTTGACTATTGAGGAAATTTCTTGCTTGTTTCGAGGTCACTACTTCTCCAAACTATTTTGCACTTTTATATTAAATCAGAAGTCAACATAGTTAAATAAGTATTACCTTTTAACAAACAATTGAAAATGACTCCAACCTCACATCTCACCATTTTCCTTCTCTCATCTCTGCAATTTCTGTACCAATTGACATTACAAAGTTCCATGCAATCTTCTACCATGTCCAGAGGAAGGCTTCACCTTCTGTTTCACTTCACATCACTTGTTTGCCTCTTGGCATCTTGCGTCGCTGCTCGCGATCTTGATCACGCGTGCGCGCCTTCTTCGTGTGGGAAAATTTCCAACATCAGCCATCCATTCCGATTGAAGGGCGATCCACAGCGATGCGGGGAAGGAAAGTATGAACTATCTTGCGAGGACAACGTTACAGTCTTGTACTTGTATGCTGGCAAGTACCATGTACAAGAAATCAATTACAAAAACTTTACAATCAGAGTCGTTGATTCTGGTCTCCAAACAGATAACTGCTCGTCTCTCCCTTCGCGTTCTCTGAGTGATCATAACTTCAGCCTCGGAGACCCTTACACCACATACATGACATATATCAGATCTTTATCAAAGAGAATCATATTTGTGAGCTGTGCAAAACCGGTGAGTTCTTCAATTTATGTGGATGCCACTCCTTGCCTTAATGGAACATTATTAGACTCGAATTCGAGTTCCTATCGTTATGTTATGGTTGACCATTACACATTATTGGAGATGGAGAGTTCCTGCAGAGTTGACTTCATGGCTATGGCATCTTCTTCTGTTGGTAGTGACAAGAACCTGTCATACGAGAAAATACACAACCAATTAATGTATGGATTTGAGCTTTCATGGGTTTATGTTCTTTGTACATGTTCTTATCCAATGTGTCACTTTGACCAAGACCTCCAGCCTTATTGCTACTCTGATGACCCTGGTATGCAGATACTTTCTTGATTTCTTGTTTTGATCCGAGTCTATTCTACTAATGATCTGACATTTTGATCTTGAATTTGCAAGTTTGGGACCTCGCTCTTATGGCTCTGGTAATTTACAGTGGTAAGATATATTTATGGTTGTGCACATTTTTCTGGAACGGCTATAGAAGTGTTCTGAATGCTTGTTTTTTGTTACTTTCTTACAGCAAGCTACCTTGTAGCAAGGTTTTTCCTATGCGGGGTTCCTTGTTTTGCCGTACTCCTTGTGTGTAAATGGCGGCGGAGACACTTATCAGCCTATGACTCGGTTGAAGACTTCCTGAGAAGTCACAATAACCTCATGCCTATCAGATATGCTTACTCTGACATCAAGAGAATGACCAGAGGCTTCGAGGACAAATTGGGACAGGGAGGTTTTGGTTCTGTGTACAAGGCTAGGCTTCGCAGTGGGCGTGTCGTTGCTGTTAAAGTACTGAGCACTGCAAGAGGAAACGGGCAGGACTTCATCAATGAAGTTAGTACCATCGGAAGAATCCATCATGTCAACGTGGTCAAGTTGATCGGATACTGTGCTGAGAGGTCTAAGCGCGCTCTTGTGTACGAGTTCATGCCTAATGGATCTCTTGAGAAGTACATCTTTCAAAAAGGAGGGGACGTGTCATTGAGTTGCAAGCAAATATATGAGATTTCTCTTGGAGTGGCAAGAGGTATTGAGTACCTCCATCGAGGTTGTGACATTCAAATTTTACATTTCGATATCAAGCCTCATAACATTCTTCTGGACGACAACTTTACTCCAAAAGTTTCGGATTTCGGACTTGCAAGGCTATACCCAACTGGGAAAAGCATCGTGACTCTAACAGCAGCAAGAGGGACAATGGGGTACATGGCTCCAGAGTTGTTTTACAAGAGCATTGGAGGAGTATCATATAAAGCTGATGTCTACAGTTTCGGGATGTTGCTGATGGAAATGGCGGGTAGAAGGAAGAACTTAAATGCATCTGCTGAGCAGGAAAGTCAAATTTACTTTCCCTCCTGGATCTATGACCAACTTGTTGCAAAGAAAGAGATTGTTACAATGTTTGGTGAGGGAGTGGGTGAGGAGGAAGCGAAAATGGTGAAGAAGATGATAATAGCAGGACTGTGGTGCATACAGATGAAACCTGAGGATCGCCCGTCAATGAATAGAGTAGTAGAGATGCTTGAAGGTGAAGATGAAAGCTTAGAGCTGCCTATCAAGAATCCAACAGATGGTTCTAGATTCGACTCGTTGGGCCAAGTTGGTTCATCGGAAATGGAAGTAGATGGATGTACAAGTTCTAGTAGTTAGCTAATTTCTTCAAACTAAGTACAGGCATAAGTTGAGTGTATTTGTGTCTATAATATGATTTGAAACATCATTATTATGTTTTCATATTTCATACTTATTTGTACATATGAAGATCTTACAATGTTGCTTGCTATTTCATAACTTGCACCTCATGCTATCTCAACAATGACAGACAATGCCTGATGCAAGTGCTTCTTTGTAGACTTAAAAGGATTGGGAGCCAAAGTCAACTTCTCTCCCTCTCCTTCCATCATCTGAACTACATTCTTCATTGAAGGCCGATCTGTCGGATTCCACTGGATGCACCAAAGCCCTATCATGCTCAGCTTCCTTGCTATTCTCGAGTCTTCGCCCCCCTCTTCCTCTCCATCCTCCAACCAGTTATATATCCACTCTGCAAAGTACACTTGCCTATTACTCTCCGCCCTCGCATCTCCATTCTTCCTCCCTCCAACCATTTCCAGCACCAACATCCCGAAACTGTACACATCAGACTTATGCGACACGTTCCCAAAGTTCCTTGACACGACCTCAGGCGCAATGTAGCCCATAGTACCCCTGGCCACAGTCATGGAAACCGCGCTCTGATCCTTTGAGCACAGCTTCGCCAAACCAAAATCACAAACTTTGGGAACAAAGTCGTGATCCAGCAATACATTGTGAGGCTTGATATCGAAATGCAAGATTCTCTGGTCACAACCCTGATGAAGGTACTCTATCCCCTTAGCTATGCCTAAGGAGATCTCTTCAAGCTTCTCCCAACACAGGCAATGTTCCTTCTCTTTCTCTTTGTCATTGTCATTGTC
This sequence comes from Geranium brycei, assembly GCA_036897365.1. Lineage (NCBI taxonomy): Eukaryota > Viridiplantae > Streptophyta > Magnoliopsida > Geraniales > Geraniaceae > Geranium > Geranium brycei. The sequence continues at coordinate 18,307 of JAYMTP010002478.1, forward strand.
ATTGCCATTAGATGTGAATATGAACTTCTCTAAAGACTCGTTAGGCAAGAACTCGTAAACCAGAGCACGCCTGAACCCTTCCGCGCAAAAACCAACCAGGCGAACCACATTGACATGATGGATCCTTCCCATTATCCCAACCTCATTCACAAAGTCCTCCCCTTTGCCCTGGAAATCGCTCGTGAGCATCTTGACCGCAACAAACACTTCTTTGGACAGCTTCCCTTTGTACACTGTCCCATAAGCTCCTTGGCCTAACTTGTCTGTGAATTGGTTGGTGATCCTCTTGAGATCGGCGTAAGAGTATCTTGCAGGCTTCAGAGCTTTATAGTCCTCCAAGAACTTCTCTATCATAGCTTCTTCTCTGTTGTATCTATAAACCCGATACAGCACATAGGCAACAAGTAATACAAGGAAGAAACCAAGAACAGTACATGTAGCCGTTAACTTGCCTGAATTATCTGTAAAAGGTGCATGAATTGTTAGAACTATACAAGCATGTTAAGAGGAACAAGGTCATTTTTGCAAGAAGTGTTCATTACATGTTTATTGCAAAAACTTATGGCACTTTTTTTTTCCAAAATGAATGATATTAGTTAATTGTTTAAAATGAATCGAAAAGACATACCCTTAAAATTGAGAAATACATATAAAAATTTAATTTGTAAAATTGTATCTTTCATAAAAGAATTACTTATTATTTATTTTATTTTTTATTCTACGGGTAAAACTATTATAAAGAGAAACGGAAAATGCGTAAGCAAATACGAAATGAAAGAAGCAATTGCAACAACAAAACAAAGTGTACATGATTCGCCGATAATGTGTCAACTTAAGTCCACACATATAGAGGAGATAAATTCTTGTTGAAAGAGAACCATAATACAAAAACACCAACTGAAGTTCGGCTAGGTCACATAAATAGTTTATAGACTACTACATCAAACCCTAATAAAAAGAAGGGAAAACACGAAACTCTAACTCATTAGACAGCCCAAATTAGGCCTAAACAAGAATACCAAAGCCCGAACACCAGATATCGTGGGTCGGGCAGCCAACAAATCCCAGACCAGGCGCTTCACTCTTGAGTCCTGACTAAGTGACCAGTCTGAGTGTACTGTAGTAACTAATCTAAGTGACTTCATAATCAATTCAAAACATATTAGAACAAAAAACCTGAACATCAGACACCGTGACTCAGGGGCCTCTTTGCGCCCCCAAACCCCATATACTAGGTGGTTCGCCTTTGAACCCTGACTCACTTAACGGTCAACTAGACCACTAGGGGTGTAAAGGAGCCAAGCCGAGCCGAGCCTCAATTTGGCAAGGCTC
>JAYMTP010002479.1:0-19629 GCA_036897365.1 Geranium brycei
TTGAAATCACTGTTTTATTATTTATGTGATAAAAAATATTTTTTTTAAAAAAAGTTCACAAGATATATATTTTTAACATAGGGGTATTATGGACATTTTACATCAAACTTAATTCTGTGATGGACAGTGCAACCAACTGAAACCTTACAGTGGTGATGTGCAAAAAAAAAAGTAAAAGGTAGTGACATGCAAAAGTTGGATAGTAAAAGGTAGTAGTCAGTAATTTCTCCAATAAATAATATCAATACCAACTCAACACACTAGTTTTCTTTCTTCAAGCATGGAGGGGGTGACCAACTTATAAAAAATGGTACTTTACAGATCTTGAATAGTTTTGACATTTGACAAAGGCTGATAGAAACACTCGGTCTCTCTATATTACAAAACTTAAAATCCACAGTAGCCTATTTTTTTACCATATATTAATGCTCTTTCATTTTTAAAGACAAGAACCTATATTCAAACATTCTATTTTCACAACAAAAATCCTACATTTTTAGTAAATTAAAACCAACCCCCAAGTTTAAAAGAAGATTCATGCAGTAAGTAACCCTCATATATATTAAACTTTTTCGTTAAATTTTTTTAGCGACCAAACGCATCCAAATAATAAATGACATCAACACCAACTCGACACTAGCTAGTTGTCTCTCTTCAAACATGGACGGGTGACCAACTTATAAGAAATGATATCTTTCTTGACCAAAGAATTGGGAGAGGCCAACTTATAAGAAATTGTTTCATTCTTGGCCGAATAACTTGGCTGGACAATACTAGTTTCACCTCCAAAATCAAAAGGTGGTAGAGACTGTACGTAGCCACTGGTTTCGGCTTCAAAACTAGGTGATGGCATCAGAAATAGAGGGTTTATAGCTATAAAATATCGGGTAGTAGTTCGACTTTGCAAAAACATGCAGGGTAATCATGAAAATTTATTTAGTTTTGCACGTTATTCTGTCAATCTAAATGTAAAATCTGAAAATATTGTGAACATTTAACTTGCTCTTATTAATAACGGCATGCACATATTTATACGAGTAGAAAGTATAATGAAAAGACAAAGAGGATGAAATAAAAGGACTTCAAAGAAAATGAAATGAGAGGGCATCTCATTAACTTTAATATTATTTTATCAACTTCAATACTAAAATAAATATTTCTTAAAAATAACATCATAATAAACTATAAATTTTAGATGGGCATCAACTATTGATGTGTCTTCTCGTGAAGACGTGGCTTTAAGATGATTAAAATGTTCCATTTGGCTTTCGTATTCGGCAAATTTAAGACTCGAGTTCATCCAGGTACCACTATCTTATCCAATCTTGAGTATGATCGTGATTCTCAATCCAAAGCCTCAAAACTGAAATCGAACCAAATTAATTCGTATAAAATCAAATTGGATAGAATATAAGCAGTCTGGTCCGACTATAATTTAAACCGAATTACGTACAAACCAATTCAATTCTAGTTTAAAGAAATTGAACTTATAAAATCAAACCGAATATCAACACATGATTTATTTAGGTCATTTATTTTTATTAATTTGACCTAAACATATCGAGTCAACAAAAAATAAGTAAAAAATAATACATGAAAATTGGTTAAAATACGATTGAACCTAATAAAAAACCGACTGATTCAAAAACGAGCCAACAGAATTCCACCAGTTTGATTTGGTTTTGAAACCAATTCAGTTCAAAATCAAATTATATATGAGCACTCCTATCTCTTAATTTTCACATTTATTTTGTATCTTCATTTATTGAATTTATCTTATTTAGCCCTTGGGCTTTGATTTCATAGTTCATTTCTCGAGATCCTCATTTTAGATATCGACTTGACTTGTAAAAAAAATGCACAACTCTTGCCAAAATGTTAATTTCCATATCTGGTATATCAAAATAGGATCAGTTACAAATAAATCAAATTGACCTGAACTGAAAAATTGAATTAAACCGATTAATATGGTTTCGTTATGTAAAATTGAATCGACCAAAAACCGATTAATTTGAAGTGTAGCTTATTTCATATCGTTTATATCTTCATTAATTAGGTCCAAAAACTAAGCAAAAATTTAGTCAAAAAGGCCCAAATAAAACCAAACCAAACCAAACCAAATTCAACTGGTTTGTTTCTAATTTTGATTTTTGGAACCGACTAGCTTGGTTTGGTTCGTTCAAAACCAAACCGTGAGCACTCCTATACCCAAATGCTGAATACAGATCATGTTTACATAACAAAAGGTCCATAACAGCAAACTCTTCATTCAGACATCATTAAAGAACCAGAAGAAGTTGCCAAACATAGTATTTTTTGTCTCAGCTCACTGAACAATGAAAAATGGCTACCTGACATGAGACTCTTCACAGTATCAACCAACTGTACTGAGTATAATGCTATAGTACATGTAGCAGCATAAGATTTTCATCTGAAACTGAACCCGCGCGTAAAATGGGAAAAAATGTCGAAAAAACTTCAAACATAAAGCTATATAAGAGAATGGCAACAGAATTTTTCACATTTCTCGTCAAGTTCATTGATCTCATTTTCAGACCCTATTTACATTCTACAGCAAAGACAACTTGTATGTAACTCCTACACAGCAAGAGTTTCATAAGAGAATGGCAACAGAATTTTCCACATTTCTCGTCAAGTTCATTGATTTCATTTTCAGACCCTATTTACATTCTACAGCAAAAACAACTTGTACGTAGCTCCTACACAGCAAAAGTTTCAAGCTTTACAGTAAAAGCTTATGGACGCTAAACATTGATCGCAACCCATATCAGTATAACTGCATATTTCAGAACAGAACACACGCCTAGATATGGATATTCGGGAAATGAAACTATCTAGAATCTGATTGATTTAGGCGCAGTGCTATAATGAGAGGGTTGCTGTTGGTTCACCTGTGTCGGAGCATCTGCAAGCGCGTGAAAAATGGAAACTTTCAGCACCACGTCGTACACGTTGATCAGCTCAAAGACACAAACGTCTCCTTCCTGCAAATTGTTCCCGAGCGAGAAATCAAACCATCCCCGCCCCAATCTAGCCCCACCTCCTTTGTAAAGGTACCGGACAGACCACTGCTTCCCAACAGGATCTTGAAGCTTGATGAAGCCTGAGACACCGCTTAGGTGCTTCCCAGCAAAACAGGACGGCAAATACTTGAAAATAAAAGAGTTACACCGTGAATTAAATAGAAATAGAATAGCATTTGTAGCGTGAAATTAGAATGTTGTTTGAGTTGGCAGCTCACCATTATACACCCTCTGTATAGATAAGATGGTCGCAAGACAACCCTGCAGAAGGGATTGGTGGGCACGAACGCTTTTGATGCATTGAGGGCTCGTTCTCTTTCTTCAGCTGTCGCTATCCTCCCATTTGCAGGGGTAGGGGCTCGGTTGTTGAGTATAAACTGCACAGCTCCTTCTCCTCCGTGTTGATTTGATGATGACTCCTGATTATCTGCACTTTAGTTTTGTCACTGATGAGAAAGTACTGTTCATTTTTTCATCGGCTTTTAGAATAAATTTTGGATGGGAAATGTTCATTTTGAAAGTGAAAAGACGAAAATACCCTTGGTCAATTTTGGGTACCGGCCGGCCTCGCCCTCCTCCGGCAAAACCGACCTCCATCCCGAGTGCACACCGTCCCAAGCCAACCACCACCTCCATGTTCGAACCATTCCCACCAAACCAAGCAACCTTCCTCGTCAACGAATCCAAGGGTATTTTTGTTTTTTCACTTTCAAAATTGATATTTCCCATCCAAAAACCTAGCGGGTGGGAATTTATGACACTTGGGTGTATCTGAAATAGCTAACTCTCAGTTGGGTGTAGCTAAATGTACTTTTCCCTAATTTTTTATTCAAAAACAGGAAAAAAGGAACAGCGAAAAAAATACATCCCAAACTGCAAAACTAGAAATAAGTTCAGTTCATAGTCTAAGTAACATAAAAGAGATATTGGGTCTATAGAGAGCTTACAGCTATCAAGTTTCCGCTTTCGTGCGCCCTTTTGAGGCCTTTGCGTGTGGTCATTAGCTAAATCACTTTTGAAACCATTTCTAGATGGCATTGCTTCATTCTCATTACCAAAAACCGCCCTCGGTGAACGCCAATCCTCTCCATCATCAAAATCGACAACATTCTCGTGTTTAGGCCCATTGAACATGTTCTGAGCCGCTGGAGGATTGTAGCTCATCCCAAGCGTCAGTTGATCCACTCTCCCATCACGAGAAGTCGGATACAACGAAGAAGAAGATCCCATATTCTCGACAGAGTCGTCATCCTCCATTTCCTCAAACACGTGATAATGCTTCCCATAATTGGGCTCTTCAGAGCTATTCCGGCCTCTTGACTGATAGTTCAGCTCAGAAGTCGGGAGGTTAAAGACCTGAACTTTGAAATTCGAAAGCCCTTCGTATTTGAAAACCAAAATGTACCCAACGCGGATCGAGTAATGCTCTACGAATTCCTGCCAACCGTTGTAGAACCATATCTTGGTTTGATCCCTTTTCAATCCAACTAACCAGATACGACCATTTGGGACAGTGAGCCTAACAACAGTAGAGAGTTCATCCCCAAATCTCCTCATGAACTTTTCAGGGATCCTCTGTGGATATACAAACAAAAACCCCAATTTACACTAAACCCTAGATCATGGATTCATGAAGATAATAATTAAATGAATGATACATCAGACATAACATTATCAGTTCATTGAAATTCAACTATACAAATGATCAATCATGCTCAAAGGAAGGGGAAAAGGCAAAATTACAGGCTAGAAAAGAGGAGAAAATGAAAATCCCAGAAAAAGAATGCAAGGAGAAAGAAAATCAGTCCAAATCTGAACCAAAAAAAGAAAAGAAAAAGGAAAAGAAAAAGGAAGGAAGGAAACAAGGTTAAAGGAAGACCCACTAAGCAAAGAGGGTCCACAAGCCAACAATTTCAAATGAAATGACAAGAAATCCACAAAAAGTTTCAATTTTTATTTCAATTTCACTATTTATCAAAGGATGAAGAACCCTAGGAAGATTTCAATCTCCATCAAAGATTCACAACTGAATTCTTCAGCTAAAAGGGTCACTGAGGTCCTGATCTTCATGGATTCTATGGCTTTTCTCCAACCAAAACCTCAAAACTACAAAATTTCTAAACCATACCCAATTTCGAATTTTCCCAATAAACAAACAAGTTATAAAATCACAGAATCATGTGAAACTACTGAATCAAGTGAAAAAGAAGAAGAGGGTGAGTGTAGTACCAGTCTCTTCTCATGGATGATGGAGGGCACAATCAACTTGTAGAAAATGCAAGACCTAGTAGTGCTAGTCCCAGCAGAACCAGGCTGTGACATTGTTTACTGTACAAGAGTGGAGAGGAAGAGCTCAGGAGATGATCAACCAACAACCAAATGGTGGTCTTGGACTATATATCAATTATAAATAATAAAAAGGCATTTTGGGGTGCACCAACTGGGTGTGAGGACCACATGGCCTGTGGGCCCCATTCCCCCATATTATTTTTTTTCTCCATTGTTTTGTTTATTCCTTGTTGAAATTGACTGGTCTATGGAGCAATCTTCTTCTTCTCTGCTGCTAGCTTTTTGACTTGGGGTTTTGTTGTTGATGATGATGGTCCTTGTAGTAGTTTAATAGGCTTTTGTTTCTTTAGACCAGAAAGCAGAGGAATGGGACCTCCTATGAGCTTAAGGATGTGAAGAACTGAAACACAAACAGTTTTCTTTGGTACAAAACTCTTTTTGTGACCATTTATTAGAGGTGTAAATGACATTTACTGTATAATTTGTCATTAATTTTCAGAAAACTCCCTTGGATATTTTTTGACATTGGCCCAAGAATTGATCATTGCAAAGAGGACCCTTCTCAGTTCCCATGGTGCTGGGCCTCTGATATCATTTGATCAACCCAAGTCAGTGTCCAAATGATTTGGCAATTTATCAAACAATTGGTTATTGATGGGTTATTGATTTCGTGTGTTTGTAGCTCAAGTTTCAATTTAGCTTCACTTCTTGGTTTCATCAGTACATCCTTGTTTGTGGGTTTCAATTGTTTTGTCAAGTTGTCTTCAAAGTTTGACCCTTTGATAGTACAAGTATAATTGAGTTTTCTTGATTCGTGCTAAGGACAAGGAATATGGGTGTTATACAAGGTGTTCTAAAATTCTCCGACTTAATTAATCTTTGATTAGACTATGATTAATCTTTTATAATTCTCCATTAATATTTAAATCCAATTTATTTCTGATTAATGATTGATCCTGCAATCTGATTTATTTTTCAATTAATTCTCAATTAGTCCCTTTAAAACCTTGTCCGTCCAACTGCGCCTTCCATTTTTTAGAACACTGGCTACAACACGATCCCAAGATGATTACCAAGTGATAACAAAATTCACTTTGAAAACATCTCTTCTGCTAGGCATGTATCGAATCATATCAAACTTATAAGCTCCACAATTTATCACATATATATGTACAGTTCACAAGATGTGAATGAATGTAAAAATGAATAGTATTAATCTAGTTTTTCTAGTAACATAGAATACAAAATCCCCTGTTTAAGGGGGTATTGCTTAAGTATAGGGAAGGGTATAAAGAGACGACGAGTTCTATTTACACGCTACGCCTATGTTTTCTTCTTTGTACATTTGAAATGCAGCCCGGGGACAAACATATTTCACAAACCATGCCTCGATGCAAAACCATAAAAGCCGAGGCCAACTCTTAGTAAAAACACGGGAATTTGTAAAACACTCAATAGACTGACACAACTAGCTTTACCAATATGTTTCGAAGAATCCAAAGTTTTAACTCCATCAAGGCTGTGGAATGGGCATCTTCTCGTGAATGTCCAGCACGAGGTCTTGTAGCTCAGGGAAAACTGACACGAGTAGTAGTTCTAGAGCTTCAAACGTAAGTTGCTTGATGCAGATAGATGACTGGAATAATAGATAAAGTGTTAGTTTAGTGAATTCGTCAAAAGCATGGAAACAAAATGAAGAATTCAAAGAAAACGAATCAGCAGCGGATAGTAAAGAGGTTAACGGGTTTGACCTGAAGGAAATAAAACATGTCTCTCGCACAACGTCTATACTGCTTCTGTCCAATCAAGCCGACTAGAGCAGTTGGAACTTCATCTGTCAAAGGGAAGAAAAAGTCCGGGATTGTTCAATTATAGCATGCTCATTTTCATGTGCATTTACAGAACATATTAGTGATAAATAAATGGAGGCAATACTCAATGAGTTTTAGTAACACTAAAATAAAGATAATTGATGGAGGCAATGCTCAATGGATTATTACTATTATTTTTTCCCACTGAATATAAATTCGAAACCAGAAGCGAGCGTCTAAATTTAAATACATGGAGACGCTTGATATTTCAAATGCATTCTTCCATAGCCTCACGTATTTTTAGATCAGAAAATGGAACTACTCGCTGAAGCAAATTTCTACATGTTGATCTGCTCTATGTGAATGCTAGGAAGACACTGTAAGCAAATTCTAAATTCTTGATGGGCAATTAACCTAACCAGGAACACATAAATACATTTGACAATTGGTTCCTCATGCAAGTGCTAGACAAATTTAGACGAAAAGAGTGACCACTGAACCTTCCATTGGCAAGCCTACTTTTAGTAAGACCATCAGAAATTAGGTTGCTACAGGTACTAAATCAGAAACTTTATTCATCTTCCGAACGAAAGCATAAACTACTTCTGCTAAAAGTGACTTAGATATAGCTTCGTATGATCACATGCATGTTGAATGAATAAATAAATAAAACACAAACTTTGGCAATGAGAAGAAAAGTTCCAACAAAATGGCTACATAGCCAAGTAAACCATTTCAAACATGCCAAGAAAATAGTAACCATAAAATAAAAACTAACATAAATTCATAGAAAAGAAGGCTAAAAAGAGCATTATCAGTTAAATAGAAAAACATGACTTACCAAAGAGTATTTTCTCGACAGCTTTTGCTCTCCGAGTAGCCTCAAACTCTTGCTCATAAGACCCTGGCTTCGAGACCTTAACACCTCCTATTCGGCTAGCATAAGTGTCATCTACTACACTTTCAGTGTTTCTTAATTTGATGAAGAATGTTCCACCAGGCCAGAGAATCTGAGAGACAAATGAATTAGAAGGGTATTTTTTCCACTAAATCTACTCTTTTATGCCTCAGCAACGTAACACAAGATATATATTCATTATTGTCAAGAAATATTTGAGATGAGAACCATGCTAAATATCATGAAGATCTTCATATGATATGTTCTAATCCTACTGTTCTACATATTTACTTCCCTATCAATATAAATATAGTCCTACAAGCATTGTAGAGTGTTAGCATATAGGGCAACGATTTCTATTCAACCAGATTTATACATGAAATTGCACAAACTAAGTCTGTCCAGTTTTAAAGAAGAGAATTATATTCTTATGGCCCACTTTAGATATAAGAAAAATTCTTAAGAGGGATCTCACTAGGATAAGAGCCAGATCCAACTAAATATACATTTCAATGTTTCAAAGCTTCTAAACATGATTATTCCAAGCTTGACTGAATGCATTCTGCAACTAAGATATGAACCATTTAAATTTTTGATCTCCTCAATCTTATCCAGTCTGCACACAATGGAAATCTTAAATAAACACACCTATTCTCAACTATCAACTTGCCAAACGAACGGAGAGAAAATGTATTAGTTATTTCACAATTAGGCCTCTGCAATCATGCAAAACTCTGTACTGAAGCATGTGAGCCACGTATCTAGCTAAGGATCACAAAATTGTTAAAACCATTCATTATAACAAGAATAATAATTAAGGTCGGTTCACTCCTTACATCTTGAAGCCACTGAATCCCTAGAGCAATAATGTCTTCCCTCCTGAGCCAATGAATCTGCCTCAAGAGGAAGTCATCAATTGCATCTTCCATGACTAACTGTAATATTTGTTTTGATATCCAAAAGACCTGTCTTCTGCATATACAAGATAGCCATTCATTAGAGTCTGCACGCTATTACTTTTCATAAAATTCCATCAGTCCAGGGGATCAGACAGTGCATGTAACGCTCAGAGGGAGGAAAAGATGAGCCTAAGGTATTATATTTTTGTTCATACACGTAAGGAGAGCAACACATAATAGACAGCAACATTAACATATTAGAATCTGAAAATTGTCAGTAAGGGATACAAGACAAGAACCTTTAAAGAATACGTTTCAGGTACTAAAAGAGTCCAGAAATATAGAAAAGAAATACATAGTGCCATGTTGCTAACAAGAGAAAAGAAAAATGAGATCATTCAGTTTCAAAGGAAGCCATTATATTTCTCTTGCTGTAAACACCTGAACAGAGCAGTTCACTGGATTAGCCCAAATACATGGCAACGGCTTACTAAGACTTAATATGCAACAGTTATACATAAAATTTAAAATAAAAAAAAAGCTTTTTGATAGTTAAACGCAAAGGTAAAAGAAATGATTCAGATTAGTGAAGGCAGAAGCCTTCAAAATAATCTTTACATTGACCAGTTCTTTCCCTACTGCATATGATTCGACCATGAAAAAAACAAGCAAGTTTCTACCTTGGATGTGAATACCACTCTCAAACTCAAAGCAAACAATATACACACAGCTATAGACTAATTAGTTCTATTAAAGGCCTTTAAACATATCCACAAACATTCCAAACACTGATATTAGTTATCCATGTCAAGTCTGTTCAACAATTAAAGGAAAAAGAACCGACCTTAGCCAACCTCGTCTGTTCAGCATAAAGATCTTATCAACTAGGTTTAACAGAGGTACGCTTACATTGGGTGGAGTCCACTGCAAGAATGTAAATTGTAAGCTTCAGAATGAGATATACCAAACAAATTATGTACACAATAAAATACGCAAGCATATTAGAATGGAGTGGCTAGTTAGAGGATAAATTATACAAGAGGGCAAAAATTTATTAGACAAGATGAATGGTCCAATCGTAAGAAAAAAAAAAGCAAACACAAAAGGGATGTGACAATGCTGGATGAAGATCATGAATATAACTCTACCACAAGGTCTAAAAAAAGTTATAAAGCAACGTAAGAGCATTGAACAAAAACTCCAAATAAGAAAATCAAATACTAAGCAACGTCAAAAACATTTGAGCATACAACAAATGTCTCCCTCAGTTCAAGGCGATGCATAAAATTGCAAGAACTAAACTAAATGCTGGGTACCTCAGGTGGCATTCCGAGTGGATCATCCCAATAGTTGGATGTGGTTGAAGGAAGCCCTTCTTGGCTGCTCTGCCCAGATTTTTCCTTCAAATTTATCGGAGATTCTAAGCTCCTAGACAGTTTCTCATGTTTAATAATCCGAGGAGGAAAACCTCTTGAGTTCAATTCATTGTCTGAGTGATACCCATTACTTTGCTCCTTATATGGAACTCCTTCATGCACATGACTTCCCTCTCTATCACCTTCCTCATTATCAGAAAGGCTATTTCCTGATCCTGCTGTATTTTGCCTCGACATGTGTTTATTTATCTCATCTGAAGCATTCCACGACAAGTTCTTGCTAAATGATGATGAAGAACCTTCTAAAGGGGAGGGTACAGAACCTGAAACTTTGCGGATTAAGCCATCCGAAACTCCCTTGAATTGGCGCACAATATCATCCACAGCATCATCTACATTAACTGTTTGATTTATGTAAAAGGAAAAAGGAAAACTTATAATCAGTAGAGTTTGGCCCAATCAATCAATAGTAATGACACCTAAAAGAGGTCAGCATGCATGCTACAGTGCCTATATTACCATCCTCAATATGTTAGATGCTCATTTGAGAACCCCATTCGGATCTGAAGAGAATTCTATGTATTGTCTATTGTACATGCACGTAAGACTTGTGATACTTTAGTCAATAGCTACAACACATAAAATATTGGCAGGATAAGTATCCAACCAAGACAAAAAAGACACATACCTGCCAAGGTTCTCATAACAGAAGAAGATTTTCCAAAAGAATAACTCTGCATATGAAAGAGCGAAGGTAAAAAGAGGAGAAAGTTATTGAAGCGAAATTTGTTCAGCTCAGATAATGGCAGCGAAAGAAAATAGAAACAGGAGAAAAACATGAATATGCCAAGAACATGAAGATACAAACCTTTGAGGAAGCACTTAAAAAATCCCATACTTCATGTTGCTCAGCAACATTAGCTATTGACAAGAGATCCTGCAGAAAGAAATGTAGGTATAAGCAACACAGAACCAGTATTGGCATTCCACTAATAAAATGCAGCAGAAAGGCAGTGTAATACTTGCAAATATTTGTCAAGCTGAATGCAACGTTGATGAACAAATGCATCCTCCGTGCTCGAGGAAAATATCCTTTTGGGAGGCAAATGTAATGTGTAATTGGGAATGTCTTTAAGATGCCGATGTAATCGCTCAAAATTCCTGTACCTGTAGACAAATAAAAGCAAAAGAAATTTAGACCAACACTGATTGAATGTGAAGCCTGGGAAATACAGGAACATTCCTTATGCAATAGATAGTATACCCTATTTAAGTTAGCAAGAGACCATACAGAAAGAAATGGATATACAACCTAATAAATTTATATAATATCATATGGATATGATAGAGGACATCACCTTCTCTTAACAAACCAAGTTTTGTTTTCTGCATCTGTGACAGCAATTGAATAAACTGCAAAAGATTTTGATCCGAGTTTCTCAAAGTATGCTCCTATCACCTGCAGTCATGATATAAAGCGCACGGGATTAAAACAAAATCTATGTTATAAGTTATACAGCTGCTACAAACCCCTGCATTTCTCAACATTCTAGTGCAGTAGCCAGAATTCTCAATTCTGCATGCCCTACAAAATTCTAGGCAAAAGATTGCTCACCCGGCACCTGAGTTTGGGAGCATGAGGTCCCTCACTGCGGAGTACTGTATCCAAGACACTTCTCGCTTTATAATCTTCACTAGGCTTGGAAAAATCTGGGCCATAGAACTCTGAAATAATTGTCCTTCCACCATCTCCAGTAAATACCTTTTTCATACCTGGCTCGGCTTGCAAAGCCGATGTGCTACTGGATCTCTTAAGTCGACTCTTACCTTCAGCACTAACAGTACTATTATATATTGATTCATCAACAAGAAATTTTCCTTCAACTGGCAGATCCTTTTTGAAATCATGAAGAACCTGTTTTCCAGTATCACTTGGTCTACTAGGCCTAGGGACCTTTGCAACTGGTCCTTGAACAACTTTAGGATTCTTGTGCTCTTTCTTTTTGTAATTTCTACCTTTAGTCCACATGTTCTCTAGATTTTCAGGAGTGAGAACTTCAGTTCTTCTTTGAGTTGCAGCCTCGAAGATTCGTGCCCAATCAGCAGGTCGTGACTGCAAAGGCTCATCCTCAGAAGTATCAGAAGGCAAAGCCATCTTGTCATCAACTATAGCCAACGCCATATCGCTCCTTTGATGTTTCCTCGCAGAAGCATTACTATTTTCTACAGAGTGACTTTGAAGATGATCCACTACATTAGTTGGTTGATCAAAGCCAACCATCGTAGCAGCATAATCATTAAGGGCAAGGAAAATACATTCAATCAACTCGTTGATATACCTGGAAACAGAGAACGGGTTGTTCAATGAAGTGTTGGGCAAGAAAAACAAGTAAATGTAGTTTATTGTTGGGTGAATTGCAAAAGGTGGCTGTGAATCATTATGATTTTGCAAAAAGTGCATGAATTTATGATTTTTTTTGCAAAATGTCTGCATTTGTCAAAAAATGACGAAAATGCCCTTGAAATTGGTTTTTAGTCTACTCGAGCTTGCCAGTTTTCCTCTTGATTCTGAACTCTAGACTTGAAGTCTCACGGACGGACGTAAATTGTGTGCAAGAGAAGAAAAACTGGTGAACTCGAGCTGAAAATAAATATTTTATTTTATTTATAAAAAAATCATTTCAAGGCATTTTCATCATTTTTGGACAAATGTACGCGTTTTGCAACAAAAAAATGATAAATTCACAATCACATTTTGCAAAAATAAAAGTACACAACCACTTTTTGCATTTACCCTTCATTGTTTTTGTAGTAAAATATATTTTTGAGGGCTCAAACAAAAACTTAAAACATAAGCATACATGGACTCCTCCATCCCCCTTCAACAAAATCAGCACAAGCATCAATTTAATCAAATTTCGCCTAAAATCACCCTTACTCTAGCCAAAGAATTCAGATTTGTATCCTCTCTCTTTGATAAACATCCAAGTCTACATGAGATTAAATTACGAAGTATTAACTTTTGAATATTGAATCTAAGGTAATTTCACAGTCCAGTTACCCTCTAACCTAAATATCGAGGATGAAATCGTTCTCATTTCCGACCATATTCATAAGCTAAGCCTAAGAGGTAGAAAAGGATGGAATCCACCCTAACACAACCTGGAAAGAATTTCATACTACAAACAATTCTCAACATTATAGTAAGGTAACCATTATAGAGCTTACACGGGACTGGCTAAATCCAGAAGAGGTTGCACTACCAAGCAAGTTACAATCTCCCGAGCAATAGTTCGAACAATGGGGCATTGGGCTTCACGTGGTCTTAGCACCGCCGCTATAATACCACCTACTAGCCGCTGAAGTACCTATGAGAAGATAGACTGAAATAAGTATAAGGCAAACATTGAGCTGCAGAAGGTAAGCAAGTTTTCATCAGAACACTCAACTCACACCTTGTACTCACTCTCAGGAGATATGAGTGCAGGATGAAGTTCCTTGGAAGCCATAAGATGGTATTTCAACCTCTCATCCCTCTGATCAGTAGATAGAGTTCGCATAACATCAGCACCAATTGCTGCTTGGTTTTTTCTGAAAAGATCCAAGTGATTTCCTACTAAGTCGATTAAATCCCTGAAACACCATATCGTTAATAAGTTATATTACTGTAAGAGAGCACAGGTATTTTTAAATGTAGAGCTTCCAGATGATTTAAAACTTCTCCTTAATATGAATAAGAAAAAGTACCTCGTTAACAAGTCAACAAGATTTATCTCTTTAACCCTAACTGCTATTTCACTGAGAGCATCCATGATGATAGACCGTATATGCTCGGGAGCCTCTCTGTCTGGTGTAATCTCAGAATACCACAAATCTACCACAAAGTCCTTCAGTACTTTATCAATAATATCACTAATTGCGGACTCCACAATAGGAGAATCAATTTTTTTCTTCTTCTTTTGCGATGGTGGTGCACTAGCAATGCGTGGATCATTTACAGACAACTGCTTCTTCTCCAAGTGAGACAAATATGATTGCTTACGACTACCTGGTTTAACCTTCCATCTGAAGTCCACCTCAGTAGACAGTATACGCAGAAAGGTGACACCGAGAATAGCAACGGGTAAATTCATCCACATTGATTTACTAGTATCTGCAAGCAAACAACTAACCATATTTACAAATATTCATAACAAACAAAACTTGAAAGTAATAGGTAAAGTCGTAAAGAGTTTTTCAACAGAGTAGATTTCCAGAAGAAAGATAACAGGTAAATAAAGGAACATTTTGGCATTGCTACGGAGAACAAGAACAGCGTAGCAAATTAATGCAACTAGGATGTAAGCAAACTAATTCTCTAAACTATAGAAGATGAATCTCTATGCAGCTACACTATCCCTTGCCAAGGCTAAGTAAACCATCTCAAGCTTTCTCAATACAAATCTACTACTTACACCTCATAGCCCCAAAAAGGAACACTCTAGCAATCTTCCCAAGCTTCACTTTCCAGCTCCACTGAAATTCTCAGCTGGAAAGAGAATGCTAAGTCCCTGCTACTACTTCCCAAGATCCAAGTATATAAAAATCACACCAAATTGTTCCCAACTAACTGAAATACACAGAACTGCACTGTGCCATTCAACAATCCGTCAAGATACAAACTTTACTACAAAAACTAGACTCCGCCCAAAAACCAAAAACTAAGTAAAATCCTTGCAAGTAACAAGCACCAGATAATCAAAAAAAAAAAAAAAATCGAACACACAATACAATGTTCAGTAGAATCGGAGACAACTCACGTGAGAGGAAGTAAGTGACGACGAAGATGCACAGAGCCCACCAGACCGTTCGAATCTTGCCCTCCTCGATCAGATCCTGGACGGTCTCCATGGCCCTCATCGCTCCGGAAACCCTAGAAAACCAGCTACGTCACCGATACGGAATCAGATTCCCAGATTCCAATCAACCACGCCAAGGAACAAAATCGAAATCGGATTCGAATTCGACGAAGCAAGAGAGAGAGATCGAAGACCCAGAATCGCTCTGGGTCTCGCAATTTCGCTTCAGTTTCTGCTGATTGTTGACTTATTTTAGCGGTTGATTTTGGAGCGAAACAGAGAAGCCAGAGCTTAGCTAAGCCTAATTAAGCATCTGGATTTTGTTGCTCCGAAGCTCACGCGCTCGGGTTAAAAGCGCCGTCACGCTCGCTGCGCGTTACTTGTTGGGCTCCACCGCTCCGGGTTAATCTTGACCGTCCGTTCAATCTCATCCAAGGCTTGAGCATATCTACTCGTATGATTTTAATATTTTATCGTACTATAATTTTCTACTCTTTTTGTTCTTTTGTAAATAATTATTTTTTGTTTTTCTTGTTGAATAGTTAGGAGTTAATGAGTTATTTTTAAATTAGGTGAAGATGGTTTTAAAATTCGAAAACACTTGTTAATTGAGATTGAAGAAAAACGTTATT
Source organism: Geranium brycei (assembly GCA_036897365.1). Lineage (NCBI taxonomy): Eukaryota > Viridiplantae > Streptophyta > Magnoliopsida > Geraniales > Geraniaceae > Geranium > Geranium brycei. The sequence goes on from JAYMTP010002479.1 coordinate 15,788, forward strand.
ATTTAATTTAATTTAATGTCATGCATCTCTCAGTCTCTCTGCATGTGTATATGTACATGAGCATGATTTTATAAAGATGGTGAAATTATCCTCTAAAATCACATTTCATTAAAAGAATATGTGTATAGATATGTTAATAAAAAAATTAAAATATGGTTAAGTGTGATATTAAAGGGGAGTGCATTGTGGTAAATTGGTAAACTTATAGCATCGCATAGTGAATTAGTAATATTGTAATTTTTTAAGTAAGGTATGGAATAATTTGTTATGTTATATTCTAAAAACAAATGCATAAATGAGAAACAATTCATAATATATAATAATATTGTAGTCCTTGATAATTCTTTTGAACTCGCTAAATATATGTAGATGGTTATAATCGAATTCAATTCGACCTTAAATTTGAATTATCTTAACAAATTTTGAAATAGAGTCTTGATAAATATAGACTTAATTTGATTCGTTTATAATATAATTTGTTAATTAGATGTAACGTGTCGGAACGCTGTATTAACATTCGAACTATAATAATAATTTTTGTTCGAAGTTGATTAATATGAGATATGTATCTGTTATACAATTGCTTTGGTCTCAAAATAGATAATCTTTAAAAGTAATGGTAGTAAAGATTAATAAAATAGTATTAGTAAAAGACATTGTGGGTTGATGAATAAGTTGTCGCAAGATGCTACGTTGTTAATGGGGTGTATGAAGGTGACAACGTGGACAGCAAATGCTTTTGTCCCAGCTCCACACCACAACCATGAAATGTGCATAAAATATTGAATATGCTCCTCAATTTTGGGCTCTATAATAATTTTGGCACGTTCCCATTATTATCACTACGTATTTATTTACATTTAATTTTCTATTCAATTTAAATTTCAAACTAAAATAAAACGGGCTACTTGCTTAATGCAGTGTTGATAGTGTTGTAAAAAAACATTAGACAATAGTAGGTTGAAAATGATCTTCTACAATTAATTGTCGAAAAATAAATGGGGTTAAAAAATTAATGGAGATTTATATAAGATTAATTCTAAAATTAACCGGATACTTTTGCAACATTGCTTGAGCTGTTAGCATGTGAAGCCCAAAGCTCTACGAGGCCCAATTTCAAGATCTGATCTCTGTGAAGCCCATGGGCCTTTCATTTTATGAAACCGTTGTTGAGTTTCTCCATGGCCCAAGGGCCCACATTGGTGAGAAATGTGTGTGTGAATTTATATTTTCTAGAACAAAGTTCGAGTCTTCCTATATCATAAGTTTCGGTTATTATCATCATTATGCATTTAAATTATACGGGTATGTGGATGAGTATACAAGACGACTTGGGTTAAAACATAACTATATTTTCTCTTGACAACAATTGTTGTGTTAATTAGGTTTTAAATTGGCAAATGATGAGTTGCTTCAGGTAAAAACAACCATTTCCGTTCACAAATTGGTCTTAAGACCCGAAAAAATGGGAATCTTTGTGGTGGAGATAGAAGCCAAGACATTCCAACACAAACAAACCTTAAAACACCCCAAAAATAGAAAGTCAAACATCATTAAAACCGGACATTCGCCAATCATCACCTTCCTCGTACTAAGCAGCCTTGGGCCGTCCAAGGTGGTGTGTGTGTATCCATGGCTCGTGCTCTTAGACCGTCCATGAAGGCCACACGAGGCTGCTCTCTTTTACTCTCCATCGTCATCGTCGTCCTCTCCTCCTCCTCCTCCTCCTTTGCGGTGAGCGACATCGAGGCCTCCCTCCTCGCTCACCGCCAGCTGCACGAGGCTTCCACCAGGCTAGAAATCGAGCCTGACCTCGAATTCGAGAACGACAGGCTCAGGAATGCCTACATTTCCCTCCAGGCGTGGAAGAAGGCCATCTACTCCGACCCCAAGAACGTCACCGGCAACTGGCTGGGCCCCGACGTCTGCTCCTACACCGGCGTGTTCTGCGCGCCCGCCCGCGACGACCCCAGCTGCAGCACCGTCGCGGGGATCGACCTCAACGAGGGCGACATCGCGGGGTACCTGCCGCCGGAGCTGGAGTCATTGTGCGACCTGGGGATGTTCCACTTGAACTCCAACCGGTTTTGTGGCATCATTCCAAGTAGCATGGGGAATATCAAGTGTATGAACGAGTTCGACATCAGCAATAACCGGTTCGTCGGGCCCTTCCCGTCCGTCGTGCTGGCCTGGCCAGACCTCAAGTACCTTGACCTCAGGTAACAAAACAGTTACCATCGTTATAAATACATAAGGCGTGATTCTATTGTATATCTTTCAACTTCAGTTTTTAAATGAATCGGGAGTGAACATGAATGAATGAATGAAATAAATATGATAAACGTGGGTCTCGCCATGATTTATCATTGTATACCCACCAATTTAATGATTCTGTTACTATCTTAATTATCTTCAACAAATAGATTGTATGTTAATGAAGATGACTTAACCATCCCAATGTGGGAAAGGAAAGCCAAAAATATACAGTGACTTGATTTGAGATAATTGAAAAACAAATTGAAACTAGAGATACATAAAACATGTGAGGATTTGAGAGACTACTTTGTCTGAATTTAAAATTCCAACCATGATTTCTTGGTTGATTGATTAACTTCCTTGTGAGTTTTTTGGGTCTTAAGCTTGAGCTTGATGAAAATAGGGTTCGATGAGACCTATTCTTAATGAAGCCAGGGCCTAATGAAGGCTCAACTCCAATCCCCGATTATTGAAACCCATTCTTTATGTGGCTTGGAACAAGAGGATGAAACAACCGTTTTCACGAAAAAATGAGAGCCTGAAGGTGGAAGCCCAAAGTCTGAGTTGTGTGTCAATAGTAATTACACATCAACATGTTCGAAAAAAGCTATGTCGGTTATGATTATATTTGACAATATATTGACTAGAGTATGTCAAGTATGGTTCGTATACCCGACGAATGTCCACACCTGAACAGTTGGGTATACCACCAAACTCGACAAGCCCAAATAACCGAGTTTGGTATTTTCAACCATACCCACCATAATTTATTCGATTCAGGTATAATTTCTTTTACCCAATGCCATCAACAACACACCGAGTCAATACTGAAAAAATAATTATACCCGACTAGCCTGGTTAGTCATGTGTATGGGCTTTACTACAGTTAGGTATGGATACTTGACTAGATATCATTAGCTAATAACTAAATATATACATACGTAGGTTCAACGATTTCGACGGCAGCATCCCGCCGGAGCTGTTCATGAAGAACATGGACGCGGTGTTCCTGAACAACAACAGGTTCACCGGCTTCCTCCCGGACACGATCGGCAACTCGACCGCGTCGGTCGTCACGTTCGCCAACAACGCCTTCTCCGGGTGCATCCCGAGCAGCATCGCCTGCATGCCCAACGTCAACGAGTTCATCTTCAAGGGCAACAAGATGGGCGGGTGCTTCCCGCAGGACCTCGGCCGGCTCGCCAACGTCACCGTCTTCGACATGAGCGACAACTGCCTCTCCGGCGAGGTCCCTGCCTCCGTCCGGGCGCTCCAGCTCGCCGAGGTCATCGACGTCTCCAACAACAGGCTCACCGGCTGCCTCCCCGAGGAGCTCTGCGCCCTCCCCTGCCTCACCAACCTCACCGTCTGCGGGAACTACCTCGTCAACATCCCCGCCTCGTGCCTCGAGGCCGCGGCCACCAGGGGGCTCGTCGTCGAGGACGCCGGGAACTGCCTGCCGGACAGGCCCGACCAGCGGCCCCCGGAGGAGTGCGAGGCCGCGGCCAGGCAGACGGTCGACTGCAGCAGGGCCGTGTGCACCGCCGGGGTGGAGCGCCAGGTGGGCGGCCCGGCGCCGGGGCAGT
>JAYMTP010002480.1:0-19614 GCA_036897365.1 Geranium brycei
GTTACCCGTCAAAGGGAAGGCTGTTACGAGGGATTGGAAGAAAAAAAAAATTTATTTTTTTTGTCTACCGTAATAATGTTATGAAAATACTTGTCATAATAACGAAAACACGGTTATGGAAATACATGGCATAATAATGAAAGTACATGGCTTAATAATAAAAACACGGTTCTCACAGGTTCGCACAAGACCTCCTAGTTTGCACCAGATCATGACCCTATATATATATATATAAACAAATTAAGAACACTTAATATATCAATTAAGATTATCCAACATAAGAGAGACTCAACAGGAAGCAAAACTAAGAGCTCATTGGTTTACAAACCAAATATGTTCCGTGCTTCAATTTCCATGTTCCTGTAGGTTACAAATATGATAGAAACAAACTGCCAAGGGCATAATGAATTGAACGCATAGTACCCAAAAAACAAGTTCAAATTTTCAAGCAACTGATTGAACTGCTCTTTCAAAGCTCTCTTCAGCACCTGCTGCACGTTTGACAAGCATGTGGTCTGGATGTGCAAGTTTCAGTTGGCTGCAAATCGGTAATTCAATGTTGGTCTGTTACTCAAGAGAATCATAATAATAATACTATCCCACTGCAGTCAGTTATAGAAAGAGAAACACTTCAGTAGTTCAGTGTACCTGAGAAACCGTGAAGTTGGTTTGCCAATGTGAAGACAACACACAACCAGATTCGCCAGAGTTTCTGGATCCTTTGCATCCTGTGTCAATTACCAACAACTCTCTTTCATTATCATTAGAGGGTACCATAAGTTCTCTCATGCTAACATCACATTGAAACCAACACGGGACAGTGAAATATTCCATATGATGGTAAAGTTGGAAAAATCTATTTAGCCAAGTAGAGAGAGAGCAGCTGAAGAATGAGATATGGAATGTTTTTATTGACCATCTCAAAATTCAGCACCACTTAAGCTTTTTTTTATTTATTATATGTTAACTTTGACTAAAGTGTGCAAGACTAGAGGTGGTCGTATATAAAGATCGTATAACAGTCTATGGGTTTTGCCCAAGTAACTTATAAAAAATAACCTATATACCCATGCAAACATGTCTAAGAACTTGCCTTGTTTAGTGCTTCAAGCAACAGTGTTTCAGCTTCATCAAAGTTTCCCATGTGCATGCAGCAAACAGCCTTCCCATTCAGGATCAGCCCCGACATGGGATACTTCTCGGAGAAATCTTGGAAGATGAGAGATGCTTCTTGTATTTTGGAACCACCCTGGTTTGAAGCAATATGTGATTAAACTAACTTAATAGCTATTTTAGATCAAATGAAGAAACATAACATACCACAGCCAAATTTAACCATGCATTTGCAAGTTGAGTCAATGTGTGGTCCTCGTCAGTTTGCTGCATAATCTTCAGCTGCCTCTCTGCATAATCTGACCGGTTCATCTTAAGGAATATTTGAACATTCAATGCATGCCTGTCAAATGAGTTACAGCCCTATCAGGTGTTTGGTAAACAAACGAGATGCATTTTCAAACTTTGCTTCATGGATCAGAAACATCTTTCAACAAATCAATCTAAAGGTCCTTAGTGCTCCTCTTCATGACCTACAAATCAAACCTCTTATAATTCTTTTACCATCAACATACACAGAAGAGGTTTAACCTCTCTGCATCACCTTTCAACAGCATCTTGGCTATCTGAGGCTGGTTTTAACTCACAAATCTAGTAACGAGATTGGGTTCCTTCATGCTAGGATATGTTGCCAACATAATTATGTTAATCTTGCTTAATAACTTGCATTTTTAAATGAATTATCCAACCATGTAATAACATATTACAACATTATTGACAACAACCATATGCATACTATTGAATCTCCAAACTAAATCAAATTTCATAGTAACAACAAAGATTAAGGAGGCATCTTTCATGCATCTAAAAGTGTATCAAGAATTAATCAAATTAATAATGCTCTTAAAATGAGATTGATCGTAACAATTTAAGAAATTTGATTGTCATGGAGGTCATTCGTACCATTTAAGCAATTAGACTATCAAAGACAAATAGTTCTTGTAGTCAATGTGATGATTTACCTCATTCCAGTAGGAAAGATGTCACAATTATACAATCTAAATACAAATCAAAAGGCAACCCAACACTAATTGTTTACTTTCTGCTCAATTACGTGACATTCTCATCATGGTTTAAAAAGGCTATTGATGCTTACGCCTTGAGGCCCACCTCGCCTCGAGGCGGTGAAAAATTACTTCTGAGGCTGCGCTTCACACATGCACTGAGACTTAGGCCTCACATTATTAAGGCACCACTAAGGCTCACACCTTGGCGCCTTAAGTACATGAGGCATATGAGGCTCATGCCTCATATATTATGAAAATTTTGGTTATTTTAAAAGCTACCGTGAGCCATATTTTCTTTAGTACGAGAGTTTTTTTGTGTTTTTCTAAATGATGTTTTTTCTTTTTAAGTTTTATAAAAAAAACAAAACACCAAACACACTAAAGATAACCGAAAAATAATGCTATTTTAATAAAAATAAGACAATTCCAAACAACTTAATAAGTTAGAACAAAATTTCTAAAAATAACATAAGAAACAAGTTAAAACATCGCCAAACATAGATAACAAGTTTAAAAAATGAATACATTTGATTATTGCACATGGACAACTCGTTAATACTGAACCACCGAGAACGAAAAGTGAAATCGTACTAAAATTCAGTCAAACTTCAACCACCAAGTTGACCAATCCATTGTTTGTTATGAATTGTATGACACATATAATATTTTATGATTTATTCTCATTATTGAGGCTTACGCCTCATGATACTGAGGTAAAACGCCTCGGTTCCCAATTTCACCTTTTTAAACCTTGATTCTCATAAGATCGCATGTTCACTTCCTTCTCTAAATTGGCATAGAAGTTCAGTTCTTTAGTTTAATCTGATCCTTCTGAACTTTTTAAGTCCTTAAAAAATGTGGAAGTCATGTTAGGTTTTATGTCCTCTGAGTCATGTATTAGAATGTAATAATAGAATAAAGATGTGTCATTTGCTGTGGTGGTTGTAGTTTTCAAATATTTACTCTTAGGAGGTATAGTATAGTTGAAGTGTGTTGCATCATTTTTGCATTCTGGGCGTCTTTTAGATGAATTTAAGACCAGCTGCTTCCTTTTTGTTATCTTTATCATACTATAGCAGTGTGCCACTTTCTGTTAATCAGTTTGTTATCTTAGAAGGATCTAAAATTAGTAACACCAGTCAATTTTTGTTCTTTATAAAGTTAAAAACGGGTCATCTTAAAATGAAACAATCCTAAATTTGCACTACCTACATCTCTATGAGTAGAAATCATCAAGCATCAAGAGACACAAGCTAACAAAAAACAAAGAGAAAAATTAAAGACTATCGCAGATAACATTAACAGCGGTAGCTCTGATTTAAGCAATCAAATTAAACTCACAGTTCCATGGTTCCTCCAGCATTGGTGTGTTTCAAGGCCTCATTGTAGTCTTGTTCATGCATGAACATGGTCCCTGCAATCAGCCTCAAAGTTGGGTTGTTCCCCATGACTGAATCAGCCAACCACTCCTTAATACTCGCAATAGATGATTCCTATAAAAATTACAAATTACAGTCATATTGATCAGTGTCTCTAGTAAGTACTGACACATCTAATACCCTAGTAATATGAAAGTTTCAAATTACTTCACCATCAACAAATTCCTCCACAACACGAGGAGGAGCTCATGAATTAAAATGCTCTTTTAATTACAGCCAATTTCACAAAACAATCAGAAACTCACAGGAGCACAGACAGATCCATGCTGCCAGTGCCAGTAAAATAACTAGAATTCGATTACAATTGTAGATCCAATGAAAATTGATAGAACTAAACCCTCCCTATCAATCACACACACGGAAATCCAGATCGCAATTCCCAGGATCTCAAAAAACCCAGATGCAGAAAAAGAAAAAGAAAGAACCTTGTTGTCGGGGCTGTAGAGGTAGAGAGCGAGCAATTTGACGGCCTGGAGCGGCGTGGCGGCAGAGGAATCGATCTCGTTGATCACAAGCTGGTGAACCCAGATCAGAAACCGAATGCATTCAGAAAAAACAGAAACTTGCAAAGACAGAGAGAGAGAGAGACCTGGTAGCTACCGAGAGCAATGTAGGAGCGATAGACGAGGCAGTCGCGCTCCACCACGTCGTCAGGTGAGAGATTGGGGACGTCGCTGTTGTTGATGGCGGCCTGATACGCGCCCAAATAGAAGCTGTTCCTCAGATTGAACAAGTGATCCGGCGCTGCCATGGCTCGCGATTCTGCTCCTGCTTAACGCTTTCAGATCTCAAGACAAAATCAGAGAGGACGAAGAAGAAGAAGAAGAAGAAGAGCTATATGAGAATCGCTGCTGATGTGGGCTTCTATTGCAGGCCCAGTATGTAAGAATATGGGCCTTTCTGATGAATCGGCCCAAAAATGGTAGTTGTAGACGATGAAGGATGGGTCGAAAACCCTAACAGAGACACAAATGAACATGAACTCGGTGGCGAAGAGGGTGTGCGATGTGGTGGTGAAGCAGAGCCATCAGCTGCAGCAATGGCGGGGGATTCGGGTGAAGGTGAGGGACGGGAACTTGGATCGAGCGCTGGCGACGATGTCGAGGAAGATGCAGTCGAGCGGCGTCGAGAGGCTGATAAAGAACGAGCAGATACACCACATCAAGAAGTCGGAGAAGCGTGTTTTGGCCAAGAAGAGGCTCCAGGTCAAGATCCGATCCGATGAATACGCCGATAAACTTCGCTCCATCCTCATGCAGAAAGCCAGGTCTGTGTTTCCCGCTAGCCTTTTACATCTGAATTAGGTCAAGGAGTGGATTTTGTTGCTGGGTTGGTAAATTTCTTGATTAAATTTCATTGCTTTGATTTTTTTAAATGTAATTGTTGTGATTATGCCGTTTAGTTGATCTTGGCAAGGTGTGGCTGATTTGATTTCTAAATGGGTATAAAAAAGTTAAATTTTTTAGTAAAATGTGTGTAAATTGAAAATACCAAGTGCAAAATGCTTTGTCTCTGGTTATATTTGCATATAAGTTTGGAAGTAAGTATGGTAACAGACTTCATATGTTTTAGGTGGATTCAGAATAAGCTGACGATTTGCTATGGTTTCAATTCAAGGAAGTGGTTTATTTGAGTGATTCAACATTTCATTAGGAGATATGGTTTGTTTTTATGATGTTTTACTACTGGTATTAATCTGTGTGGGTCTGAGATTGAAATGGTGTTGCTTTGTTTAGTTTGTATGAAAGGAAGGATATTTCTTTATTGTTTATGTTTGAGAAAATGGGTTACGGCAATAATATGGTCAAGAAAATGAACTTGTGTTCCTCAGTTTTAAGAAACTTATAATTCATTTGCCTGTACGGAGTCTTGGTCTCCTCGATGTGTTTTTCAAGACATAACCTTGTTCTCTTCTGTTCATTGGGTTTTGCTATTAATATTATGGTGTGACATTCGGGAGGAGTTGATTTCTGTACTATGTAAAGGCCCACCTGATACCATTTCCATCCAGTTCACATAGAAAACTATTGGTTAGTGTGAGTTACAGATCCACAGGATCCAAAAAGGAATTACTTACCTGGAGTGCACTCGTCATGTCGTTAGCTACTCATGTGTAGAGTTAATATTGTTTAGTTGGTTTAGTACTTGGTACAAAATAATGAATCCTTAGTGTTTTTGTAAATTTTATAAGATGCAACTGCAAGGCATATTACTATGGGATCGGTTCTTTCATTAGGAAATATGGGGAATTAAAATATAAGATTATCAGAAGGGTTGACAACTGCAAGGCGTATTTGGAATGTGCTTGACTATCTTTCATTGCCATTTAAAAAAAATAGTTTTCTGATTTCTTCTTTCAGCCAGGTTATTCCTTTGAGCATCCATCCTTTTCAAGTATAGTTATGTTGTATCGTATATAGTTTCATGCATACACTGATAGAGATCTGGATTTTGCAGGGGTCTGTGACTAGATTGATAAAGGAGCTGTTTCGATGGTGGACTAGTAGCTGCAAATAGGACGCATGCTTGTTAGGGGATTGTAATAAGCTCAAGAACAGTATTTTTGTTTCTTGTAATCTAAAAGTTCATGCAAGCTCTGTGCAAATGATCCCTATGTAGGATGTTTTGATTGAGCCTGCAAACATTTTGGTGTTTTTAAGGATTACAGAGATAGACCAAAGGCTTAGGAATGAACTGCCGTTTTTGTGTGAATGCAGCCAAATATGTTATTTGTGTTTTGTGTGAATGCAGCCAAATATGATATTTGTCTGTTTGTGTATCTCTTCAAGAATTCACCATTTATTTGGAAGAATATTGGGTGAAACACCGTGTGTTATAAGTTGTATAGTTAACAGGGAACCCTGCCTACATCAAGTCATAGGAAGCAAAAGAAGGGTTGGCTTCTGAATTGAGACCGAGTTTATAGTCTTGTGGATTGATGGATATTGCCAAGAATCCAATAGCTTGTTTTCTCTTGCACTCTCCATGGCCACCCAATTCTAGCCTTCAGGTAAGCCGTCCTCTGTTTACCATTTTGATCTACTTTTAATTGTACGTGTCTGACATTGACTGGTCCACACCTGATTCCAAGTCTCTGACATTAATTTCAGACTGATTGATGTTCAATTTCCTGGAAAATGTGGTAACATTTGAAAAATTCCAGTGTATATACTCGAGTGTTCGCACAATCACTCTCCTCTTCTATAAAAGCCTGCTCATTCTAAATCACCTCGTAGCACATGCACGGCTGAGAGATTAAATAAAGTTACAAATGGCAACATCTGGTTTCTTTTTCATGCCATACCTTGTATTCTATCTACTCATTTCATGTTCTGTGAAATTATCCGTGCAGACACAATATTGCCATAGTGATGAGATCTCACACTTGTTGGAACTCAAGAGAAGCTTTTTGATCAATAGCTCTGCTTCTTTAGATCCTTTGGCTTATTCCAAGGTTGATTCATGGAAGGTTGAAGAAGGTAATTGCTGTTCATGGGATGGTGTTGAGTGTGATGAGGGCACTGGCCATGTCATTGGCCTTGACCTCAGCAGCAGCTCTCTCCTTGGCTTCTTTCACCCAAACAGCTCCCTCTTTCGTTTCCTTTTCCTTCAAAGACTCAACCTTGCTGATAACGATTTCATCTACTCCCAAATACCAACCAGAATTGGCAATCTCTCAAGAATGTCATATCTCAACCTCTCAAGCTCAAGGCTTTCCGGCCAAATCCCATTAGAAATTTCACACCTGTCCAACTTGGCCTCGCTTGATTTATCGAGCAATCCTGACCTGAGGCTCGAGAATGCAAAACTTGGCATGCTAGTCAGAAACATGAGCAGCCTGCAAGAGCTTCATCTCAATCAGGTAAACATTGCATCTTCTGTACCTGACGTATTGGCGAATCTGTCTTCCTTGACATCTCTGTCCCTCGAAGACTGTGGCCTCTACGGAGAGTTCCCACCAAGTGTATTCCAGCTGACGATTCTACGATTCCTGAATTTGAAATCCAATTTAGTGCTGAGAGGAAACTTGCCTGATTTCCAATGGAACAGAAGCCCCCTCCAGGTATTGCAACTTGCACACACAGGTTTCTCAGGTGAGTTACCTTCGTCAATTGGAAACATTGGTTCTAGCTTGACACATTTGGACTTATGGTCTTGTAGATTCTCAGGCTCTATTCCTAGCTCGTTTAGCAACCTCACCTTGCTCACTTATATAAACCTCTCGAACAATACTTTCGAGGGGGAAATCCCTCCCTTGGCAAACCTCACCCACCTGCAATTTTTAGCACTTTCCGACAATAGTTTCAATGCTGGGGACCTGTTTTGGCTTACTAAATCGACTAAACTTACCTATTTGGAACTTGAAGGTACCAACTTACATGACAGCGATGTATCTCCATCTTATTTTGCAAACCTAACTCAGCTCACTACCTTGTACCTAAGAGAAAACCATTTAACTAAAATCCCAACCGAGCCGATGGAGCTAACAAGCCTGACTAACTTGGACATTAGCGTGAACAAGTTGTCTGGTATAATCCCTCCTCAGATAAGCCAATTGACCCAGATGGAAGCTCTGTGCTTTGCATACAACAACCTTCATGGTCCGATTCCATCTGGAATATTTGAGCTGGAACATCTTGTATACCTCGGCCTTGAATATAACAACCTGACGGACAAAATGCAGATAGACAAGTTCTTTAACCTGATGAAGAACTTGACTATGTTGCACCTTTCAGCAAATGGAATATCTTTGCTTGGCGTGGATGACAACAATGTTGCTCCTGCGAAGAAGCTTCATCAATTAGGATTGGCATCTTGCAACTTGGGTATGTTCCCGTATTTCTTGAGGAGCCAAGATGAACTCGAGTTCTTGGATCTTAGCATCAACAAGATCCACGGAACAGTGCCTACTTGGGTTTGGAACACAAGTAGAGATCCTCTCAGGTACATGAACCTTTCTGTGAATTTTCTCACAGGCTTTGATCAGCCTCCCCATCTTCTTCCATGGACCAGCATCGCCTTTTTAGACCTCAGCTCTAACAGGTTCCAAGGATCACTCCCAAACCCACCTTTCTCCACTATGTTATACTCGGTCTTCAACAACTCACTGTCCGGTAACATTTCACCATTGATGTGCAATATGACTAATCTTGAGGTTATTGATCTGTCTCACAATAACTTGAGTGGCAAGATTCCTCAATGCTTCAGCAGTTTCAGTGAATCTCTGTCTACAGTGAAGCTGCACAACAACAAGCTGGAAGGAACGATCCCGCAAAGATGGACAAAGGGATGCAAGCTGAAGCTGATTAATCTGAGTCAGAACAAATTGGAAGGAGAGCTACCGGATTCACTATCCAACTGTGGATTGCTAGAGAGCGTTGACCTCAGTGAAAACAAGATCAGTGGAAATTTCCCATACTGGTTGGGAACTATTCCGGGACTGAAGGTTCTGATCATGAGGTCTAACAGATTCTCTGGCACCATAGAGAATCAAGAAACCGAGACCTTCGTGAACCTGCACATCCTCGACCTCTCCTACAATGGCTTCACAGGGAAGGTACCACCCATGTTTTTCAAGAACTCAAGTGCTCTGGCCTTTATAAACGCGACCCAGTTGGCTTACATGCACTCCAATTACATGGCGAGATGGGACGAATGGTGGTTCGACTTTGACGTTTTCTACTCGATGAGGATGATCAACAAGGCTACAATGACAGCGTACGGGAAGATTGTGGAGTGGTTCACTGCAATTGACCTCTCCAGCAATGGGTTTGAAGGGGAAATCCCCATGTCTATAGGGAACCTCAAGAGTCTGCACTTGCTCAACCTCTCGCACAATGCCTTCACTGGTCACATCCCATCAACATTGGCTAACATATCTGAGCTCGATGCGTTGGATCTCTCGTTCAACAAGCTTTCAGGAGAAATCCCATATCAGTTGGCTCAGCTAACGTTTCTTGGGAGTTTTGATGTGTCACACAACAATCTTGTAGGGCCTATACCAACTGGGAACCAGTTCGGTACGTTCGGAAGCAGTTGGTTTGATGGAAACTCGGGCCTATGTGGAACCATAATAGGGAAGAAGTGTGGGGTTGAAGTTGCACCACCTTCAGGTTCAGGTTCCAAAGGGTCAAGGTTTGGGATTGACGTGTTGTGGGTGATAGTTCTGGTAGGGTATGGGGGCGGATTGATAGTTGGAGTGAGCCTTGAGTATAGTTTCAGAATGAGTAGGAGGTTTCAAGTGAGGTTCTTGAGGATATGTAGGCGATAGTCTCCAAGAGGATCTGTAATTTTTTCTTATAAAAATGATTTTGGAGTAGCATAAGAGATTTTTATACTCTACTCTCCCATCATAAATAGCATGATTTTCGACAGGTGAAATGTCCCTTATAGGGGATTATATATAATTTTTATTAATTTCAAAATGTGTGTGAACTCATCTTTTCTTAGATATTACATGTGTTCATAATTAGTGAAGTATCCATCAACTCCTAGTTTTTGCAATGAGATTATATTGGATATACAACTTTAGTGGCATTTCGTGATGGTTATTGTGTTTCCCAAGTACTCTCTCGACCCCATTTATACTAGAAGCAAGGTTTGTAGAATATTTTAATTAGGGAAAAAGATATTTTTATGTACCAAACTATATTACTTTTTTATTATTCTGTTCAAACTATATTTTTTTTTAGGATTTTAATTTTTGTTTTGGGGCAACCTACCCCTAAAATATCAATAATACATAAACTATCCTTAAAATTGAACCGGTTTAGTCATAGTTCAAAAAAAAGATCAAGCCAAAATTTGATTAATATGAAATTACTGTTTTACACTCACTTGAGAATAACTATATTATCTTTACTGGACATTTTAATTTTTAAATCTATATCATGTTCTCCTCATCCTTCTCTCTCTCTTTGTCTCTGTATTTGCTATTTATCTTTCCCAAAATTACATATATAAGAGAAACACTTCACTAAAAAAAATTTAAGAGTGAATCTAAGCAAATCATGAGATTTCAACAAGAACCAACATAAAAACCATAAGATTTGAACAAAATCCAGAATAAAAAGCCATAAGATTTCAACCAAATCTAGCATAAAATAAAAACTAAAATTAATTGTTAAATTGGAACTAAAGTCATCGATTCATTGCAATTGAAATGAACAATACTAGCCTATTTGATTTGAGAACTCACACATCATAACAGTAATTAAAGTAGGAATAAACTCATCAAATACAAATCTCAAATCTCAAATAAGAAAATCGATTCATGAGAAGCAAATCTAATTTTTCATTCAGACATTTCAACACAAGCCAACTCCTTTAACATCTCAACCAACCACAAGTTCCTGTACCACAAAAAATTCAATTCCCTCTTATCAATCGTCAAAGCTGATAAGGAACTTTGAAGCCTCGAAATGGTCGAACTTGGAGTTCGTGGTCGTCGGCAATTGCAAATCTGTTGTCATGGCCCCCGATTTGTTGTTGATTGTGCAAATCAAAAGAACTTGGGTGAGGCGACGAGGATGCAACACATTTTGGGACGGGGCTAACCGGCTCCGTGAACCGACCATGAGCTTTGGCGATGGAGTTTGAACTCGAGTCGAGTCTCCCACAGCCCAACCCGCCCTTGCCAGAACCAAACCCGTCGGAGCGCACCCTTCCTCGCTGTAGTAGCCCAGTAGGTATTTTTGATATTTTAAGAGTAGGTTGTCTCAAAATAATATTTAGTGCAGTAAGAAAAAAAATTTGGGTACGAAAGTAGAAAATTGATATAATTAAGTGAAAAAAATATGTTATTTTCCTTTTCAATTATGTGCAGTGTTTATTCCATGCTTTTTGACGCCTAAAACAAATTTTAGAAGTGACTTTTTTAAATTCATAACAAATTAAAAATGAAATTCTTTAGAACAGTAGGGAAATCAGAATAAAGAAATCTTAAATGAAAAAAGAAACTCATTTACTTATTTTCTTTATATAAGATTATATATTTAAGAATATGTAATTAATTTTTTGTAATCTGTATTTTTAAGTGATCAAATACTAGCTTCAAAAAAAGTGATCAAATACTAATTTGTTTGACTTTTGTTTTAAATTTATTTGTTGTATTTGTATCCATTACAATGCTACATCAAATAAACAAATTTAATTTTTTTCTTGAATCACTAAACAAATTTAATTAATCTGAGAAAATACACAGGTTAGCACAAATAAAAAATCATACGATAAATTGACATATTTTAGACCGTAGTCGTTAGAATGTTGTTTTATATTTATCAAAATAAATTTAAAATATATATGAATTTGGAAAAGGTTTGAAACTATTATGAGTTTTATACGGATTATAAATGTTAAAATTATTAACGAACAATTGAAGTTGTATTCGTTAAATACTTGATTCGAGTCAAACTTGAGTTTAGATTGGACTCATTTAGATGGAAAATTATACATTATTGTTAGATTAAATTGAATATTTTCTATTTTAATTTAGATATATTTTATAGAAAATTTCACGTAACATCTCTTAACTATGCACGAGTTTCACTTATATCTCTTTAATTTCAAAATCAATTTGTGAAGTCCCTTAAGTTTGAAAAAGTTTCACTTTACCCTTTTCCGTTAATTTTTTTGAAAATTATGTTCTTTTTATGAAATGACAAAAATACCCTTGCATTAAAAAATTAAAATCAATAAATAAAAATGATTTTGAACTTTTTTCTAATTTTATTTATACAAAAATACCCTTGTATTAATTTTATTTCAAAAAACAATGTTTTATAAATAAAAATCATAAAAATAAAAAATGATGTTTAAAAATAATTTTTTTATTCATTTTATCTTATTTATAAAAGAACATTTTTAAAATTATTTTTACTACTAACATAATTTTGTTCTTTATTTTTACAACGAAAAAATTAGAAAAAAAAGTACAAAATTATTTTTACTTATTTATTTTAATTTTTCAATAAAAGGGCATTTTCGTCATTTCATAAAAAGTTAAAATAATATTTTAAAAAGTTAACGGAATAGGCTAAAGTGAAACTTTTTCAAACTTAAGGGGCTCCACAAGTTGATTTTGAAGTTAAGTGGGTCTAAGTGAAACTCGTGTATAGTTAAGAGAGGTCATGTGGAATTTTTCTCATATTTTATGTTACGAGTTTTACTATTTTGATTATGTCTATTCGCTATAAGAGGATATAGTCTAACCGTAAATATTGGTGTTTCACTTTGCCCACTTATCAATTGGTGATTTTGACAAGTGAGTAGGGGCTAAGCTCTCTCACGTAGGGGTATTCACGGTTCACAAACTGAACTAATCGAAACTGAACCGAATTGACCAATTCGATTTTTCAAAAAAATTAAACTGAAACTGAACCGCTTAAATTAGGTCGGTTTTTAAAATTGAACCGACTGGTTCGGTCGTTTTTGGTTCGAACCAACAAAACCGAGTTTCATCCTCGGTGTTCTAACTAGAATAGGCTTCGGTATCCGCTGGATTTCTATGATTAACGAGTGTTTATCATCAATTTCAATGGCGGTTGTGTCTACTGGCAGAAGAATCCCGTTAGCCCTCCCCTCCCAGGAAATTCGACAGGGGGACCTTTTGTCACCTTACCTGTTTATTCTCTGTGCATAAGGTCTGTCGAGGCTTATTGACAAATTCCAGAGGGAGGGTCGGCTCCGAGGCTGCTCCATATCGGGAGGAGGTCCTAAAGTATCCCACCTATTCTTCGCAGACGATAGCTATCTTTTCTGCGACGCTACTATCCAGGCTGCGGATGCTCTCTCGGAGATTTTTGAGACGTATGGGAGCATTTTGGGCCAGCTCATAAATTCAGAGAAATCCACAGTTCAATTCAGCCTGAACACTCAAGTGTCGGTAAGATCCGCTATTTGCAGCCGCCTGAGGTTTCGAGAGGAATGCGAGCCAGCAACGTATTTAGGCCTCCCCAATATTATAGGCCAAAATCGTCGCCAAGGATTTAGCTACCTCCTAGACCTGATCAGAGCTCGGATCGGTGCCTGGAATGGTAGGATGTTCTCTAAAGCTAGCCAGGAAATTATGATCAAAGCTATCTTGCAGGCCATTCCGACCTACTCTCTATCAGTGTTCTTGATGCCAGAAGGTATATTGGCAGAAATTAAGAAAATGCTAGCAAGATATTGGTGGACCGGATCGATCGGAGGCAAAGGAATAATCTGGCAAAGATGGGATTCCTTGTGTTCGCATAAGGAGTCAGGCGGTTTGGGCTATCTTCGGTTGAAGGAATTCAACCTTGCTCTTCTGGGCAAGCAGGGATGGAGACTGATGACCGATCCAAACACGCTGGTGGCTCGCCTCTTCAAGGCCAGATATTTCCCAAGGGACGACTTACTGAATGCCCAATTGGGCGCCAACCCGAGCTATATTTGAAGGAGCATAGTGGCTGCTATCCCTACGCTTCGTCTAGGGTGCAGAAGGGCTGTCGGTCCGGGGACTTTTGAAAATCAGACTACCCCATGGTTAGAGTCAGACCCACCTTCGCTTAGTGATGCCACAACTGGGTTGGATGGAGTGCGGGCTGCTGATCTGTTTCGACCAGGCATGAGAGCTTGGTGTGAGGAGACCGTCGGAGCTATACTAAGTGCCGAGGATAGAGAAAGAGTTCTGGCAACTCCGATCAACCAATCTTCCACCTCGGATAGTTGGTACTGGAAATTCTAGACAGAGGGAAGTTATGGGGTCAAATAAGCCTATAGAGCACTCTTGCGAGAAGCTGGATTATGGGCTTCGGGTCACCAAACTGGTATGTTTAAGAAGATCTGGTCTCTTCACATCCCCCCTAAAATCATTTTTTTCCTTTGGCGTTGCGTATCAAGAACACTTCCGATCAGAGCCTCGTTAGTTGGTCGGGGAGTGGTTCTGGTAACTACTTGCCCAATTTGTGGATTGGACGAGGAAACTCTCATTCACACTCTCTGGTTATGCCCGATTCTTGGTCCGGAGGTGCGGAGAGGGTATCCGGATGTGGAGGGTGACATGTTGGGGGATGTTCTTTCCAATCTTTGGAGTAGAGTCCAGATTGAAGAGATGGAAAGGATCATCACTCGGTGGTGGATAGTTTGGGTTATTAGAAATGATGTTGTCTGGCGAGATCGGAACCCGAACCCATCCCAAATCTGTGTGAGGGCCGATCGGGTACTCAGGGAATGGAGATCAGCAAATCCCCCCAAAATTAGAGTTCCTTCGTCAAGAGGCCAGAATAGGCAGAGGTGGTCAGCCCCCTCTCCGGGTTCAGTCAAGATCAATACTGATGGGGCTTGGATGGCAGAGTCGGGTGTAGGAAGTCTGGGCTTGGTGCTTAGAGACGAGACCGGGCAGTGTCTGGGTGCGAGAGGTCGTTTTCACTGGCGTTTACCATCGGCGATCATGGCGGAAGCCTACGCTCTTAAGGAGGGGCTTCTATGGGCGGAGGAGCTGGGCCTCAGATCGGTGTGCATCGAGACAGATTGCATGCTAGTCATTAATCTTCTGCAGACTCCTTCAATACTTCGGTCTCCCTTAGGGCTGCTTATAAATGAATGTAAATTATTGTTAAGTTGTAATTCTGATTTTCGGGTTTGTTTCATTAGACGATCAGGAAATTTGGCTGATCATGAGGTAGCTAGTATCGCCCGGTTAGGCTCTGATTGTGATTTTGGGATGGCTTCTATACCTGCCTCCCTTAATCGTGTGCTTTGTAACGATCTATGTTAATAAAGTCGTGGATCGTGTTTCTTCAAAAAAAATTCCTTTTTGTATTTAGAATTGTATTAGGAAATTAGTCTAGGCTTGTAGTATAAATAGGGGCACTACTAAAAATTAGGTCTTTCCCGACCAACCAAGTTGGTCGAGAAAAGCATTGAAGTCGGTCGAAAAAAAATTGGTCTGGAGAGGTTGATAAGGAATACCTTTTCCCGGCCAACAATAAATCAAAGTTGGTCGGGGAAAATACCACATTTCCGACTAATATAGTTGGCCGGGAATAATATCAAACTACCGATCGACATCTTGTTGGTCGGGAAAAGGAAAACAAACCATAACATGAAAATTCAAAACGGAACTAGTGCAATTCATATAATTTATAATTAACGTTTTTCTTCATTCTACTGATGGTGACGGATCTCCGTACATATGCTTCTTCATTATGTCCAACATTTTCTTCATCTCCTCCATCTGCACCTTCATTTCCTCAATTTTCTTTTGAGCATTCTCCTTCATCTATGTCTTCATTTCCTCATTCTTCCGAGGATTCTCCTCATCTCGAGTTCGGCATAGAAGTCCTTCGCTAATTATTGTGTCCTCATCTCGACCTCCTGATGTAGGCGTTCTTCTGAAACGCTAGAAGTGAAAGGCCTAGCACCATCCCATGACTTAGCTTCCCGTTTGTAGTTTGGGCCCATCCCGATGGCATATGTCCCTCTTTTGTCGTTGTCCAACGTGAATTTAATAGCCTCGGTCTAAGAAGCCAACATGAGTTCTGCGGGGTAGTCGAGGTCTTCTATGCCACCAGTAGCTGGACGCTGCG
Source organism: Geranium brycei (assembly GCA_036897365.1). NCBI lineage: Eukaryota > Viridiplantae > Streptophyta > Magnoliopsida > Geraniales > Geraniaceae > Geranium > Geranium brycei. The sequence goes on from JAYMTP010002480.1 coordinate 16,111, forward strand.
AGGCCTGGAATTCTGCAATGCAGGATGCCAACTCTACCTACAATATATTCACCTGTACCAAAAAAAATGTTAATATGTAACCGTAAATTTAAAATTACATGAATTGAATTTAATCTTATTGTAGCCTCATCGTGGAAGCCCTGGTAGACTTTTAGGAAGGCCAAGATATGCGGGGACGGGTCTTTGTTTACCCTTAACTCATCTGCAATTTTTTCTAAGGATTTCGATCCACACTTGTGTTCCTTCTTTTTCTTTGAATCGCGGGTGTCCATTCTTACCTTATATTATTTCTATGCGCGAGACAAGAAAATAAAGTTAGTTGCGGATATCGAAATCATAAACGAAAATACATGAATTTATTTTCTTAGAATTACCTTGTACTATTCCGTCTCGAAGTAGTCGCACAACCACTACAGGTCTTCCTCTCGGCCTATAAATCTTTTTGGAATTACCCTACCAGTCTCGTTGTAGACTCTACGACACTTGTTCTTGTACTCCGTGTAACACCCTTGGCAGACATTGGTCTTATGGTCGATTAACTCTTTAGGAGCGTCGTGGAGCTTAATAACCACCTGCAATGAAAATGAAACATTTCTATTATAGCATTGTGAAATACGAACCCAAAATGTACCGTTGTCTAAAAGAAACTTACACCTAACAAATCTCAGATTTTTTTGTCTCATTATGCGGGAGATCCCAAAACGTATCGCCCACAATACGAACCACCTTTCGGATGTGGCCGCCAACGAATCAGGTGATTTGGGTTATGTCGAACCCGGGCTCTCTATCGACATAAAGTTAGCCACTATCGTAGTCTCACATGAGCGGCAACAATTGCTTGGTAAGTTCATAGCGGTTGTGTAAATAGTTGCATGTGGCCACATCCCTCATTTTTTGATTCTGTGAGCACTCCCTGGCGTTGGTACCCTATATGCATTTTACTCTCGTGCCCATTATTTCTATTGGCAACAATGTAGATCCGAGTCCTAGCTACTCTAATCCACTTAGGTCGATTGCTATCATCTTTCTTCCTAGATTGGTTTACCACCAGGTCTACCTGGGAGGTGGAGCATTAAGTTATATAGGTAGAATCCCGATCCTCGTACTCCCAACCTGGTTCATGCATCATAATTCAATTCATTTCATTTCCCCTTCCACATAAATACCGCAACTACTTATGTAAATGAATATCAAAATCAATTCCATAATTCTCATCATCAACAATGTCTCCATCATCACAACCATGAAATCAATCTCAAATCTCAAGAACAATTATAATTATGAATGTAACTCATATAAAATTCCAATCAACAATTCAATCCCAAAATAATTTCAATCTCACAAAACAAAACCCAATCAATTCTTACGATAAAAAATCCAAACAAATCCCAATTTCCCTTAAGTCTACTACTTCTAACCTCAAACTCGATAAACATGCTTCACTTGAGACCTTGGAACCACCTTTCTTCTCCTCATATCCTTGAATCACAATTCCCCTCTCTTTGGATCGTTCTCCCTGTTGAATGATTCTAAAATACGTAGCCAAAATGAGATAAAAATAGGTCTCAAATCGCAAGGCCAATTTCGTAATTTCGCTGAATTAGAAAGTTAAAAATAGCCTGCCAGGTGGGACATGGCAAGTTACCCAAGCTCGCGTCTTCTCATCGCCACGGAGAGCACGGGTTGTCGGGTTAGCGTGAACCTGCAGGGTGGAACCTGGCAGGTGAACTCGGTATCCTTCTCCAACGTGCTCAGGTGAGCTCTCTCTCCACTTTATTTCTAAGGCTCGGGTTGTCGGGTTAGCACAAGCCTGCCGGGTTGGACCCGACAGGTTGACCCGGTCAGCCTCCCAACTTTTGCAACTTTTCTGTTTTAGCTATGTTTCGTCTCTTTTTGGTCTGTTTTCGCCTAAAATTATCTTGAAACACTCGTGAAGTAAAAGCATCATATTATTCACTAAAATCAATAAGTTCGAGACAAAACAAAGTTAAAGCTGAGGAGATTTGACTCAAGAAGATACTGAAATTCCGACCTCATCAGTCGAGAATAATGTAGTTTTCCCGACAAACCCGAATTGGTTGGCGATAATTGAGTTTTCCCGACCAACTCTATTTGAGTTGATGGGAAAAAGCCTAATTTTTACTAGTGTCAGGTGCATTGTAATTCACTTTTGGAGAGCTAAGAATTCCCGATATTAGTTCATAGGTTTTTGTGACCGCCTGAGGTTTTTCCCGGCAAATAAAATCACCTCTCCTCGTCGAACCCTGGACCAAAGTCCAATGATGAAATAATTTAAATATCTGATAAACATATGAATATATCCTTCACAAATAAATACACAATGATTAGAAAAAAAGAAAGAGTTTAAAGTTCTTACAACAAGCATTGATTTTTTATTGATTACATCCCATCCATATTGTATTGTAAGTGTTCTTTGAGCTCAATCTTAATTGGCTCATTTGTTATTTAGGCACAAAAATGTGACCTTATCTATGATATATATTTTTTTGAATCTCGTGCTCATGTAAGTATGTGGTTGGACTCATAAGAAACGCTGAAAGCTAAAATTAGAAATAGACGAAATTAATAAGAGTAAAATAGACAAATTCATCTATATATAAAAGTTGTAAGTCCGGCCAATTATGTACTTTAACTCCGAAAGCTTTTCTGGTGTCGTTTTAGATCAATGTTTGGCACAAAATAACAAGAACCTATTAATTAAGGTGTTGTCTATTTCAAATGTGTTGTATGAAAATATAAATTGTATTAAAATATTATTGTATTTATGCATATATTTTAATCTAACCCGCACATGAATTTTAAATAATAAAAGTTACCTCTTTAAGACACCTTTATCATCCTTATTCAGGATGAATAGTAATATGTAACAAATAAGACTCAAAATTCTTTGTGGATAGAGTATGGGGTAATTAATTATGGATAGACGCTTCATTTAGATTTAAATCATTTGAAATCTTGAGTCAAATCTAACCTAAGAAGTATACGAGATGAATATAAAGTTTATATATACATTAGACTAAAGATTCACAAAACTAATCTTTTATTTCAAGGATAAGATTTAATGTGTATATGTGCCTCCTTATTTAAGTGCCAACAATTTTTTATAAGGAGTGAGGAATGATAAGTTATTTTCAACAATTACAAGGGATAGTTAAAGTTCACTACGCCGTATCCGTACTTCTGTGTTGTTAGTATAGGCTAAAACCCATGTGTTTATGACATGCTAAGGTTTCATATGTGTTAGTCTAGGGTTTCATATGTTCTCTCTATAAATAGAGAGGTATGCTATGTATTTTCATCAAGTATTCAATTAATAAACACTTTCATGGTATCAGAGGTTTAGGTTGTATCTTGGTTAAACTTTTGTTCGAGTGTGGCTTTGCCCACTCGTTAATTATGATTAACGGGTGGGCGGAGCATTATTGTTTCTACCTAAATTTTTTTTTCCAATATGGGTCATGTATCTATCTCTTTTCCACGATT
>JAYMTP010002481.1:0-19611 GCA_036897365.1 Geranium brycei
TGAGACGTTCTCAAAGACAGGGGGAGTCCCTGGTCAAGGTGTTTCATGTGTAGCAATAAGTAGTTTAGGACAATGGTTTGTGTGATAACCAGTTGATGCTTGAAGTTGTATTGTTGACTACCGAATAGTGAAAACCTTTCCACTTGCAGAGTGCCCCCAGACGTAGGTGTAGTTACACCGAACTGGGTAAACATATCGTGTGTCTTCTATTGTATGTTTTAATTGTTTGTCTATTATCTATGATTGAGCAAGTTGTCGAATACAAAGTTACGACATCTAGTTCGACATCTTGCTCCTACAACTAACCAGGAATTACAAAATCTATCAGATTATGAATTTTTTTGACAACTCATGTGTATGAAAATGTTCAATTGATACTTGGATGTATTAAGGGTAGACATATCTTCTTTTTTAGTTCATTAATTTGTCATTTCTCAATATGTAAAAGTGACTTGTTTGGTAAAAATAAAAATAAAAAATCGTTGGAGCATAGTGTAGAGAGGTGGAATGCTCCGTCGAGATCAGTGAGATAGAAATTAATAATGTTAATTTAATCACTAACTGCGTATTGTTATAGCATTGTATATACCCAATAGTCGCTGCTCCAAATAATTAACCAACACATACCAAACCTCCAAAAGAATATTCAACAAAATTCAGCTATGAGGTCTTGTCGTGCCAACGTTTGTAATTAAACAAAACATTATGGCCATTATTGAGATTAATAAATTAATACAATGTCATGCTGGATTTGTAATTGTTTTGTGAACGCGAACATGGGAATTGCAATTCTAAGGACAAAAAAGGGTTGGTTGGTCAAATTTCATAACTACAGCTACACACGAACTATAATAGTGTTTCAAAATTTTTTTGCATACATTAAAATTATATTCTACAACTAAAAAGAACAATAATATTATTTAGACGGGATTCTTAATTTTATCATTATTTGAACTCAATGCTTGAATATTCTGCTTAGATATTTATCAAACACAGATATGTAAGTTGTAATATACATGATACATCCCATTTAAATATATATATGGAATATATAAATGAGACGATAAATATGTTCCATGCACGATGATTATAAATTCATATTTACTAAGGTTGCTCTAGTAATTAAACCAGCATATTGACTAGTACGAAAATTAGAAATTTAAATTTGAGTGAGAATTTTCTTTAAAAGTACGGACAAAAATAACCTCAAATATAATATCCGACGGGTCACGATTAGACAGAAATATAAAAATTTTGTTTGAGTGTATCAGATTTTGGGATACAGAATATTATTACATGCACCTGATCAAGAAGTACAGGTTGGAACAAATTAATAAGAATAGGTTTCGGGATGGTTCAAAGATTGAAGGCACGAATTACCCATATTGTCCGTCTTGGTGAAGAGAGAATTTTGTTTATCATATTTATAACATTATAATAATCATTTTCTTGAATATAAATAATTTGAAATTTTAACTCCAACTCCATTTGCCATAGTCACTAATAAAAGAACCGGACAAGGCCTTAATTAGAGCTAGTTCATGGAAGCAAATCAGGACCAGACATGATGATCATCTTGAAACCAGAATTTATCTTCTTTTAACCTGTTTTTATTACAACTTTCAATTTTTCAGGCGAAGCAATTTCAACTCTCAAAAGGTAAAAAAAAAAAGAAAAAGAAATTGAAGTAAAAATGAATGGTCTCAATCTCACCTACTCACACACCAACCCACCACCATCCTATTAAACGATGGCTGCACCCGACATTTCCTACTAATCACGAGGATATTTTGGGAATAATCAGAGATTTAATTTTAATTAAAATCATTTTAGCAACTTGTAATTATGGGCCGGGCCGGGCCCACCACCACTCCTCCACCAACTTCGCACATCAATTTCTACAAATAAATAAAAAAAATCGGCCACCAACCATCCTTCCCAGTTGCTTCCTCGTCCATTGCACTCTACTTAGTTTTTTATCTTCCAATTCTCTCTTGTGCGCATGGTTTCACGCGCGGAGGAGCGAGTGTCGGATGCGATGCATGAGCAATTTCAATTTAATTGACCATTGAGTATCATATATATAACCAGTTTTCAAAAAAAAAATCATATATATAACCAAAAATACTCTTAATTATGATTTGGCTCTGTTACCGCACAATTACCCACACGCACCAACCCCCAAAAGTGGGCCCCACAACTCACAAGCATCTGACCAAATAAATCACCGCCCAATCTCCACGGCAGCGGGTACAGCCCAACTCCCGAAAATATCATCATAGAAATGAGTGAAAAAATAGATTTAACCTGGAAATATGAGAAAATAATTAAATAAAATAAGTTAAAAAGTAAAAAATGGCAGAGCCAGATCTACCGCTATGGAACGCCACCGTATTCAATCTGAGTCTATAAATATAGAGCAGAGCACAACTCCCAAATCGCGCCGTTCTCTTCTCTCTATCTAATCCGATTGAGCTAACGAAGAAGACGAACCAGTCTTCTCCTTAGCCTTTTTTTGCTTCTTTCTCCTTCCCCGAAGGTACGTTCCTTCGCTCACTTTGGTTTCTGCCAGACCCACCTGCCATTTTGCTCTCTCTGTATTGACTTCGTTTCTGGTTAGGAGTTAGCTCTGTTTTGCTTCGGATTTCAGTGTGTTTAGTGGCGGATCTACTTGGGGAGTGTGCTTGGAGTTGCCATTTCTGGGTTTAGAGTTAGAGATCTGAGGGTTTTGGTCAATTGCCTGATCTAGATCTGGTTATTGGGAGTTCGATTGATTGATCCATGGTTTTTCACTCGTTTAGATCTGATCTATGAGCTTGGCGGTTTCTGGGTTTTGGGATTTAGTTGCTGTTTTTGCATTTTCTGTCTGGGTTTGTTTTATTAGACTTGTTCTGATTAGATCCGGGTTAGTTAGTTAAGTTGGTTTGTCACTTTACTTGAAATCAGCTACATGAAGCAAATTCTGTTAACTTCTGGTTAATCAAGCCTGAGAATTGTTCTTGGTTGTTCATTTACATGGATCTCCCGATTCAAAGTTGATTTTTGAGTCGAACAATATCAACCCTTTTCATTTTCTGGATATGGGTGCTCTGTTTCATACTAAAATGATCGAACTAACAACTACTATTGAATTGAATCTTGGATCTGGGTTTTTGATGGTGGATCTGATTGTGTGATTTGTGATTGTTGATTTGATGAACCAGAAATGGCGTCTCACATTGTTGGATACCCACGCATGGGCCCCAAGAGGGAGCTCAAGTTCGCATTGGAATCATTCTGGGACAAGAAGAGCAGTGCTGAGGATTTGCAGAAGGTTGCTGCTGATCTCAGGTCGTCGATCTGGAAGCAGATGTCCACTGCCGGGATCAAGCACATTCCCAGCAACACTTTCTCATACTACGACCAGATGCTCGACACCACCGCCATGCTCGGAGCTGTTCCTCCCAGGTACGGGTGGAACGGTGGCGAGATCGGATTCGACACCTACTTCTCCATGGCCAGGGGTAATGCCTCTGTGCCCGCCATGGAAATGACCAAGTGGTTTGACACCAACTAGTAAGTGATCATGACTTGTATCTAAGATGTAATTTGGAGAAGTTTGAATTTTCATGCTTGTTTATCAAAACTTAACTTGATGTTTTATTCCACAGCCATTTCATTGTCCCTGAGTTGGGTCCTGAAGTTAACTTCTCTTACTCATCTCACAAGGCTGTTGAGGAGTACAAGGAGGCTAAAGCTGTATGTTTTATTATCCCAAATTACTTTTTATATATGCGTATTTAGTTCAATTAGTTGTATGATAATTTAGTTCAGATGTTATTGAGAAATACATAGGAGGGTTGAATAAGGATTCAAAAATGCATAATTTCAGGCTTTCAAATTATGTCTGTTAATTATCTAGAAATATTTATGAGCTTGGCATGTAGATAATATAATTGGAGGCTTACATATACATGAACAATGTTATATAAAACTTCTCTAAATAGATTGTGGCAGTGCCAAGTTTGATGTAACAGTTTAATGAAACATAGTCAAGATTGTCTCACTTTTTATTGATTTCTTGATGTGGTCGTCACTATAATTAGTAAATCTTGACACAAATTGCACCACCTAATTGTGCATATGCTATGTTAATACAATGTGTTTTAGATTTTAACTATATGTACTTTTCCCATGCAGCTTGGAGTCGACACCTTCCCCGTCCTTATTGGTCCAGTGTCTTATCTGTTGCTATCCAAGCCTGCTAAGGGTGTTGAGAAACACTTTGATCTGCTCTCTCTTTTGGGCAAGATCCTTCCAATCTACAAGTAAGAAATTGAACATCTGTATTGACGGTATTCATTAGTTCATCAATGTCCACTGAACTCTAATGATTTACTTCTGATATTTACAGGGAAGTTGTATCTGAATTGAAGGCAGCCGGTGCTTCCACTATCCAATTCGACGAACCCACACTTGTCTGGGATCTTGACTCTACCAAGTTGGGAGCATTCACTGCAGCTTACTCTGAACTAGAATCAACTCTTTGTGGTTTGAATGTTGTAGTCGAAACCTACTTTGCTGATGTCCCTGCTGAGGCATTCAAGGTGCTTACCTCTTTGAAGGGAGTAACCGGTTTTGGGTTTGATTTGGTTCGTGGAACCAAAACTCTTGAGCTGATCAAGAGTGACTTCCCATCCGGAAAGTACCTTTTCGCCGGAGTGGTTGACGGAAGGAACATCTGGGCCAACGACCTTGCTTCTTCTCTTGTTACCCTTCAGACTCTTGAGGGCATTGTTGGCAAGGGTAATTATTTTTGCTTCTATTTTGTAACAGATGAGTTATTGTGTTCATATCTTTTCACCTGATTAATGATCATAATAACTGTTGCAGACAAACTTGTGGTCTCCACCTCCTGTTCCCTTCTCCACACTGCTGTGGATCTGATCAACGAGACTAAGTTGGATGAGGAACTCAAGTCATGGCTCGCATTTGCTGCCCAGAAGGTCATTGAAGTGAACGCCTTGGCCAAGGCCCTGGTTGGTCACAAGGATGAGGTACATTTTTGTTATGTTGCTACATTTAATTGATATTGAAGTTTAGTACAAGATCATTGTTCAAATAAGATTGTCGCACCAAAACTTGTAACCCTCTTGACGCACCTGTTTGACTGCTAGAGTTGGTTTGAGCTTGACTTTTCACTCTTTGCCACTGTTTAATCAGATCATTGTTCAAATAAGATCATTCTCTTTTATGACATATAGCTCACTGTTTGCCACTGTATTTTCAGGCTTTCTTCTCAGCCAATGCTGCTGCTCAGGCTTCAAGGAAGGCCTCCCCAAGGGTGACCAACGAGAAAGTTCAGAAAGCTGTAAGTACTCCAACCAATATCATATGTGATTATTGCAGTGGAGTTAATTTCTACTGACCAATGACTTCTTTATCAGGCTGCTGCTTTGAGGGGATCTGAGCACCGCCGTGCTACCAATGTGAGCGCCAGGCTGGATGCTCAGCAGAAGAAGCTTAACCTCCCAATCCTGCCAACCACCACAATCGGGTCCTTCCCTCAGACTATTGAACTCAGGAGAGTCCGCCGTGAGTACAAGGCCAAGAAGTGAGTAAATCTACAAAGACTCCCAATTTTACTCCTCTTTTGTTGGAATTTGATTATTACTTACTAATGCTTGATCACACCGATTGATTGATGTAGGATCTCTGAGGAAGTATATGTTAAAGCCATTGAGGAGGAAATCAGCAAGGTTGTTAAGCTACAGGAAGAGCTTGATATTGATGTTCTGGTTCATGGAGAGCCCGAGGTGAGCGAGCTCTCATTTCTGCATTCCATGTTTGAGAAAAGAAAAATGCGTCTGCACTCTTTATATATCGTTTCACGCTTTCCCTAACTCTGCTATTTATAATTGCAGAGAAACGACATGGTTGAATACTTTGGAGAGCAATTGTCTGGCTTTGCCTTCACCGTCAACGGGTGGGTGCAATCCTATGGTTCTCGCTGCGTCAAGCCACCAGTCATCTACGGTGATGTGAGCCGCCCCAACCCAATGACCGTCTTCTGGTCCTCCAAGGCCCAGAGCATGACCTCCCGCCCAATGAAGGGAATGCTTACAGGCCCCGTCACCATCCTCAACTGGTCCTTTGTCCGTAATGACCAGCCCAGGTACTAAAAAACTTACCCAGTATAATAAAAAGACGAGAAGTTAGATCCTAGTTTCTTGTAAAACTAATACTCCTATTTGCAGATTTGAAACCTGTTACCAGATTGCTTTGGCTATCAAGGACGAGGTGGAGGACCTCGAGAAGGCCGGCATCACTGTCATCCAGATCGACGAGGCTGCTTTGAGAGAGGGAGTTCCGATCAGGAAGTCCGAGCAAGCTTTCTACTTGGAGTGGGCCGTCCACTCCTTCAGGATCACCAACTGCGGTGTCGAAGACACTACCCAGGTTTGTTTCAAGCCTCACATTCATATAATCTTAAACCTGTTTGTCAATTTTTCTTATCTTTTCTCTTGTTGACAACAGATCCACACCCACATGTGCTACTCTAACTTCAACGACATCATCCACTCCATCATCGACATGGATGCTGATGTGATCACCATTGAGAACTCTCGATCTGACGAGAAGCTACTGTCAGTCTTCCGCGAGGGAGTGAAGTATGGTGCTGGAATTGGGCCTGGCGTGTATGACATCCACTCCCCAAGAATCCCATCAACCGAGGAGATTGCTGACCGCATCAACAAGATGCTTGCAGTGTTGGAGACCAACATCTTGTGGGTCAACCCCGACTGTGGTCTAAAGACCCGCAAGTACGGAGAGGTGAAGCCAGCTCTCAGCAACATGGTTGCTGCAGCAAAGCAACTCCGCACCGAGCTTGCCAGCACCAAGTGAGTGACAGACCCAAGTTGTTCCTCTCTAAGTCATATTGATTCTTAAATGGTTTTTCCCAAATAACTGTGGTTTTTAAGATTATATTCAGTAGGCGTGAAATGCTCTATGAGCCAATTTTCTTTTTTCCTGCCCTTTTCTTTCTATAACATTTGTATCCTTGGGTTCTACCTGCAATTTCTGGTTATTGTATCAATTACGTTGTTCACAAAAAATGTCATTGCTGGTTTGTGTTCCATGGATGGCCAAATTTGTTCTCTTTGCTGCTGATATGAATCTTGTGTCAATGTATATTTGCAATGACTTAGCAGACGACAAATAGTATACGCCGTTCCGTTCCAATCAAGTTTGTGTCCAAACAAAGGACAACAACTTGCAAATAACTAATTTGTCATTGGCAAATAGATGAAGCCATAATCATCCAATTAGTAAATAGGTAAACGATTATATTCATGATTAAATAGGTAACTCACAAATAAATGTTAACTTAATTATCACATGGTTATTGTGCAAATATTTTCCATGTTTTAAATTGCTACAAATGCCCGTCTACCATTTGATGTTACGTGATATACATCAAATTTTTTACCCGAATTATCTCTTTTCCATATAAACAACATTTTTGGTCTCCTTTAATAGGGATTTAAACAAGTTGAATCGAGTCTAATTTTATTTTCGACCCAAGTTCAAACTTGATTATATAAGCTCATTCGAGCCGGGACTAAACTCGAGTCGAACACTTAATTTTCGTGTCGGGCCGAGTCTTGACAAAATTAAACTCGATTCGGCTCATTTACACTTGTAATGAGAGTCTAAAATTGTTGTTTATATAGAAAATGAGTAATTTGGGTATAAAATTTGAATTGTATCCCATGACATTACATGGGTAGACAGAAATTTGTATTTAGGGATGACACTTGAGCGGGTTCAGGGCGGATTTTGTGATCATGTCCCCATCCCGAATATAGAGCATTTACTCCGTTCCCGCCCCCATTCCCACTAGTCAAAAATTGCATGTGCCCTTCATTAAATCAAAATATCTGTTAACTACGTGTAAAGTTACCAAAAAAGTCTGTCAGTTCAACTCTTAGGCATTGACAATGTTTTCATTTTTTTGCTAATTATTTTATTACTTACATTAATATTTTTGTAGTCACACCCATAAAAATAGTGGGGTAGAATTCAAATACCACTTCGTCATCATATTAAATTCAGAGTTAGAAAATAGACATATGGATAATCATGTATGAATATAAAAAATTTGGTTTAAAAACACTTTGTAATTTTTTGTAGCATGGAATGTTCCCCCCTTCAATAATTTTTGGATCTACCACTGATTGTGTCATCTCTATTCGTATCTAGTCTAACTTGAAATATAGACATGCGATAATGTAGTCACGTGACTAAGACAATTTATTGCACACATTTCTAAGTGAACAATTTGATATTGTATTCACGTGACAAATAATTTACAATGCACTTGTTGTTAGGTAAACATTTTATATTTTCATTGTGTGACAAAAAAATTATTTTGCACTTATTTATCAGTGGACAATTTACGTACCTAGTAACGTGCAATATGCCCTATTTGAAAACATCTATTCTATGATAGTTGAATAAATTAACATGGAACAAACCTTAAGAAAATGAACACTAAAAAAACAGAAGGGAGCATGCTAGAAAGCTCGGAGGTTATGGTGGTGTGGGAGGCTCTCAGATGGGACTGTGACGGTCATCGGCCTAATGTGGCGGTGGAGACAAGCCATCAATAGTAGGGCGGAGTGGTGCTCTCCATTGGGTGATCATCAAGGACTGTAGTGTGATCCAAAATGAGCAACAAGAGTTTTTCATGTGATAGTTAGGGGGCTCTTTTTTTATGGATCATAAAATTGAAATTGTTGCTGCCATCTAAATGATTAATAGTCCCCTTTCTGCATTTAAGAATTTTAAAATTAAGTAACCATGCAATAGTGTGCAAAGAAAAGAAATTGACACACTTGGATTCAACACCAGTTTTATGGTTGAGACTTAATATTGAAATGTAACATGGGTATAATAAGGACATTCTATTTCAAAAATGTCTTGAACCGGAGAGGATGATAGGAAAAATTAGTAGCATCACCTACAAGCATGTCCTAGAAACAGTAGCAAAATTTAAAAGTCTACTAATCCAGCAGCAGAGGTCTACTCAGCCTAGGATTCTCAAGATTAGCAGCATAGAAGGAAGATCTTCTTCTAATCCATTCGGATGAAGAAAATGTAGCTTCAGTGGAATAATGTTACTCTAGCATATGAAGACAAAAGAGCATAAAGCAGTGGAATAATGTTACTCTAGCATGTGAAGACAAAGAGCATAAAGACATAAAGCAAAATGTGAAGCCGACAGGCATAAAAGCAAAGGGAGATAAACCAGCATAGAAGTCAATGCAAGGTGGCAAGATCAATCATAGAGCAAGCACGAAGATAAGGATCAACCGACAAGAAAAAAGAAGAGATGTAGAACATTTCCAAGTGTAAGGAAGAGGTGGTCTGTAATAAGATAAGAACGAGATGTAGAACTTTTCTAGCGATAAGATAGTAGTAGCCTGAATAATGTAATAGGAAGGACGAAGTGGCTCTATATATGACACTTCGGAATGTAACCTTGGTAAGCGAATTCAATAAAAACTCTCCAGTTTAAAAATCCTTATTTCACATGGCCAACTAAACTTCCCTTACTACCCGTAATCCTTACACTATCTTATACCATAACTTAAACTTTATAAGCCCCACTAATCCTAAAATACCCATTATTATTTTAAATACACAAGTTATAAACTAGTACTGATTACCCAAAAGAAGTTTTACCATCAAACCAAGAAGGGTGTTTAAGGGATTTTGTGGTCAAGCCGCCAAAGATTCCGGGATTCCAAGATCTTGTAAGGTAGAATGATGCTATATAAGTTTATGGAAAGGTATAATGATTAAGTAAAAATTATGAATAGTCTCTCTTAAAAAATGAATTCAGAAATACATGATAACTTGTTAATTGGCATGTTTTTGTTAATAAATAATAACTTTATTAGTATTTATACCCTCACTTTCCTTCCCCCTTTAGGGTTAGTTGACGATGAGATCTAGAATTAGAAAAGTTACTGTAGAAAAAGCAAACTGGTAGTTGACGATGGTATCAGAGGTGACCCATTACAAAGAACTCAATCACATGATTGTTAAGTAATAAAACAAATGAATCTTCACTTTAAGGACCGATCATTCCAAGTGTTGATATTCAAAAATAACACAATAACAAATGTATTTTGGCTACAAATGCCCAAGTTGTCCATAGGCACACTGACACAACTTGCTGCAAAAAAAAAACAATTACATGATACCAAAACTGATAGATTACATGTAAAACTTCTCTCAGAGATAGCTTACTTGGTTCTCCAGTGACAGTGCATTCCGAAGCTTGAATAAATAAACCTCAAAATTTTCAATAATAGAAACTATAATGCTACAATGAAAAATTACATGAGAACTCCTTCCATATTGTTAAGGGCTTTCTTTGCAACCTTATATTTTCCGGACAAGGCATTATTACTTCTCACGACATATTCTTTGATGAAAAACTCAATGCCATTTCTAAGAGGTTCGAGATCAGAGGCGACAGCTGCCCGTGTGAATATATTCCACACGAGATTGTCAGGGAACCCCAAAATGGCCTCAAACAGCATCCGGAAATGCATGATCCTTTTTGGCTTTAATTGCTTACAGTCGCTCAGGTCAACTGATTTCAAAACTGCTACAGAGAGAGTGAAGGAGGCCACCATCTCCGCAACAAATTTTGCTAGGTGCATTGATCTCTGAAGATTCATGGACTCCAACTCTTTGAAGTGATCCCAAATGCAAAACTGTCGGTTATACAAGATATGACGCAAATTAGATTAGCTACAAACAAAATAAGTTAAAACTTATAGCACTTCATACAAGAAATCTGATAATGTGGGTTACATGCTATTCTGAAGTAAACCCCTGGTATTGTTTTCGATTATTTTAGCACTTGAACTAGAATAATAAGGAACACTACATTGGCAACTCTGTCATGTTGCATTCACATGATGCCAAGGAAAAGTTATGACTTCTGAAAATGACTCATTTGGGCTAAAATCTTTTCCAAAAAGTAATTTTATGCTTACTGAAGGGGACAAGTGGGTATTTGTTTCAGTCCAAGTGTTAAACTAAGAAATAAAAACATTACATTAGGGCTTATTCCCAAAAATAATTAACAGTGCAGGGAGGCAATAGTATTTTAACCATTGGAAATATCGTAATGGTGCCATGAACAAATCATTCTACAGCTATGTGAAGCGTGCACACGCCTACACCGCAAGAACCACTACTTTTTGTTAGCTTAAAATAATTTAGAAGATTAACCTTGGACTTGGGGATACTTCATAAGTTGAAATGCTACATATATTCATAAAATAATGATCACATATAAATTTTGTGTTTTTGGATCAGTCACTCTTTGTTTCCTCCATAATGTTGGACATGAACTTGAGTTTTATACTAGAACAAAAGGGTGAAAGGCTTCTTTGCTTGTCCCTACTCGTAAAAGGAGTTAAAAAAAAGAACCAACTCGTCCATAAGAAGGTAGAGGTGCTAAGGAAATGGTACAGTACGTTTAGGAGAAATATGATCGTTTTTCCATGGATTTCTGTTCACGTTTTTCACATAAAGAGAGAAATGTGAAAATTCATTTCCTTATGCATCGTTAGGTAATCTTACATGGTCCAAGAACAAATGAAATTACCTGTAAGGTGAACTTATGGTTTTTGTCATGCTCGCACAACTTAGAAGCCAGAGCAGTGTAATATTTGTTGAACACTTTTTCCTGTAAACAGCAATCAACTAGAACTCTCATGATCTCTCTGTCCTGTAGATTCATGCAGAACTAAGAATCAGACGACGTCAACATTAAAAAGGGGAGACAAATGAAATATGATATGTCTACCTGTTTTCCATGCAAGTCCAACCTCAGAAGCTTCTCGAAAGCATCAATATAATCCTCCCCGCTCATTACTATACAAAAAATTGCCTTTCTGGCATCTGTGGTCATCCTCTGGGCAGCGGCAAGTTGCAGCATTTTCTGTGCCTCCAGGACCTCTTTGTCAATTGTGCTGGCAAGCTCTTCAACATTGTCTGTGGCAGAAGCTAAATCACTAGATAGCCACCATTGACCTTTCTTGTTAGGATCAAGCAGCTTATTCCAAGTGACCCCACGGATTAGAACATCTTCTACTCTCAGCTGCAAATCAATATATAACATGTGTTTGTAAAAAAAGGAAAAATAAATAAATCAGAAAATGGACAGACGCAACAGTACAATTCTAGAAAAGAAATTTACGGAGGTTCTCCTGTTATAAGTGATTGATACTATCATAAGCCGCAATTCTCGTCTAAGTGAAAGAATGGGTCAAGGGAATGACTCCCTGCCATCTGATTTCCTCAAAAAGGATACAATTGCAATCAATATCCTCTGTGGCTTCTAGTCAGCATTAAATATCTTTCATGAAGAACCACAGAAGTAAGAACATAACATTTCATGGCACTGTTATTTTGCCCATCTAAACCTGGGTTAATAACCACTTCCCCTCTTTGTTTCTCTAATTTTGTTACTTAACCACTTTGGTCTTTCCCATCATAAGCCTTGCTGAGAGATGTTATAATCTTACAAGAGTAAAAATGAAATTAATGCACCTCGCAACTTGGTATTTTAGATATCATGACTTTAGCCATTCCCAGGGGCCTACCAAACCCTTTCAAACCCCCTCTCTCCATTCTTCACAAGAAGAAGAAATAAAAGGAATGGCCCAGTGCAAACTGCAAAAAATTCTCAGCATTGCAGGATCCAGGTTGGATCATTTACCCACACACTTGCCTATAACTTTTGCATATAGGTTATTTCATTTACTTCAACTCGTAACCACAATATCACATGGCAATAACCAAACTGTTACCTCGGGAATAACAAATCATTAACTTCAATTAAAAGGACACATATAAGATAGATAAACTAAGAATACCTTTTGCAGCCATTTTTTTATCCTTGTCTGCTGTATAGAATCTTCTTTAGTCCTTTTTTTGTTGTTCTTGATGTCACAAATGGTTTCAAGCATGAACTCCATCTGCAAGAATTATGAAGTGAGATATTGCAACATAGAAGACAAATGAAACAGAAGCATTTGGAAATAAATTTTCAGAAGACCTTACCCTTTTACCAATAATATTTTCATTCCCATCTCCAGAAGAGGCCTTCATATCATTCACCCTGTTCTGAACACTGAGAATAAAACTTTTCATGGAAGCAGGATCGTCACTTCTTATTTTCATTCCACAGCCTATAAGTTAAAAACTGTTTTGTCAGATATTATCCTCCTTAGTCTGCTCTACATAACCAAGTCAACATTTACCCATGCACTATTCAACCATTATTAGAGAAATTATTAATTCAAGCTGTGTACAGAGCAGCAATGCTGATATAATTAAGTGCTCAAATTTCAATCCTTTTGGCATTTGTGCAGATAATCGATTGCTGGAGTGCTTACTAAAAGTGCCAATTGAGCTAAGATACAATAATAGAAGTTACACCAAACCCAGAAAGTATCAATAATTTAAAGGGCTTACATTGTAGAATAGTCAAGATAGTAGAGACATCAATCTCCAACAAACGCTTGCTCAGCATGATCAGAAAGTCATAAATCAAGTCACTGAAAAGTTACACATAAGTACTTGTATTAGATATGGCCTTGAATAAGTGTGAATACTGTCATGCAAGTTGTGAACTCATGATAAAAAAGGGACACGGTCGTTTCAGCTACAGAGAGTAATTTCCAATCACATTAATGTAGTGTGATGAATAAGATATATCTAGATGGTGGTCACAACATCTGTTTGCTGCCTCAGATACTTTCATGCACAAGGGAAAGTGTTAATTACTTGAGCCCTGCCAGCCCAAAATGATAAGCTTTCAGTTGATATTACTAATGGGCCATATACATGGATACTTTGGGTAACATTCTAAAAGAGGCTATTTTAGACATGTTACATCATTCCTTGAACAGAGCCTATTTTGCCACCATCCCTTCTACTGTAGCAATTTTCTTGTATCAACGTATGCACATAAAAATTGAAATCTCAACAGGCATCAAAGTCGGCTCATACTGGAAAATATCATCTCGGCCATATCAAATGGTCCTTCCAAAATATTAACTGACGATATTCACAATTAACATCTCATAATTAATTTTATGCAGTGTCCAAAATGACAAAGTACACACCTTGAGCAAACCCCAAATATGCATAGATAGGAGAGTAAAAGGGTGATGTTTCTCAGGGAAAGATTGTCTTCCTTGAGGTACTCATCCTGGATAAACCAATAAAAAGGGAACTCAATAATTGTCTAGTATATTAATTGTATACATCACAAGCTCTTTAAAATCCAAAACAAAAAGCAGTAAAGGTTAATGTCCCTGCCCGCTCAATTAGAGATAGATAAGTATTTGGGTAAGATTTGTCAGAGTAGAAAATATAACTCTTTTCTGCAGATATGATGCAACTATTTTCAAACTGGTATGCGCACCTCAAAAGTTTTAGCGACGGAAGCTAACAGCTTTGCACCAAAATCAATCCCAACTAGACAAGACATGCCAGCAACAAATGCTGCAAACACAGCAGCATACCTTCAAGCGGGACACAAAAATATCAACAACAAATACATCAATAAAAAATATGAGTAAATTTTGGAAAATTACAAAGCATGTGTAATCAGCATAGGATAATTGTTATGTTTTTTTAAACATTAATAAATAAAAAGTATAAAAACTATGACAAGAGGGGGAAATATAATACACAACAGCAACATTCTAGCCATTCCCAAGGTTGGCACAATAAATCCTTTAGCTATACTTTGACGTCTATATTTTCCCTTCAAATTACTATAATCTAATGTCATCACTCTGTCAGTCAAGGTAATATCATGTCTTTTCTCACTACTTTCAATGCAAACTTAGACTTAACCCTTTTAGTTTCTATTAATTGAATTCCTTCACATTTTTTTATGTTATGGGGCTACTAACCTCCCTGCATTACCCATGACCATACCACCTTAAATGATTTTTTTTCATCTTCTCAACAAGTGATGCTACCGTAACTCTTTCACAAATATCCTCATTCCTAAACTCATTTTCATAGTATTACCAGATTTCCATCTAAGCAGTCTTATCTCTGCTACTGCTAACCCAATCTTATGGATTTGCATCTTTTTTAGCCAGATATATAGCTAATATGGCCAAAATAACATAATAAATGGGAGTACTGAGTACTACAAAGCCCAACTTTAAAATATGCATCAAAATTCAGATATGTCAAGTACATATCAGATATCAAAAATAAAATTTGTTTTTTTTAAAAAAAAACATTTGCTTTGGACACATCCAGATAAGTATGAATAGTTTACAGTGTTAGCAGCCTATAATTGTCTCGAACAATTTAATATACAGGAAGATGATACGATAAAACCTAAAAGTGAACATACATGACTCTTCACAAGATGGAAAACAAGACTACAAAATGATTGATCTTATAATATGCTAATTCACTTTAATGCAAGAGAGAGATGCAAATGTAATTGTGCACAGAAATATACTAACACTTAACTGTTCGTTTCCACGCGGACCTTCCGAACAAGACTTCACTACCTCCTCACTGATAATCAGAGAACCAGCACTGCGGCCCACAGACTGCAGAAGAATAAAACTATTTCAGTGTGTGCCATACAATACAGTCACAAGATGCAATAAATCTAAAAATCAAGTTCCATATGCTCATGGAGGACTACATATACAAAAGAAAGCAAGTCTTCCACCACTGTTGTTGCATTTGTTCTGCCATTATTAGCTAGAAGACGATGCATATATGTTAACACACACACAGACACATATAAGAGAGATTATAAAACATTGAAGTATAGGGTGAATAACAACTTACACGAACAATAGTAGATATCTCCCCAGTAATTGATTCCACATTAGATTCAGACAGCCTATTCAAAAGACCTGGAACATGTTGAATGTGAGCAATCAAGTTATCTGTCCATGCCCCTAAATGCCTAACTTACAATACAATCATACCATACCTCGTATCCTTCGACGGATTTGAGCATTTTCTTCTGACTCATTACTTAAACGAGATCTCAAGTGAGGAGCTATATATTTTACATTTCCCTTAACTGCAGGCGCCTTGATATGACTTTCTTCAGCCACCTCAGCAGCACAGTTTTCCGCCGCATTGGGTACAGAAATGGGTACATCACCTGCTTTGCTGCCTTCTTCCTCGTTCATAGATACCTTTCTCTTTTTACGTTTCTTACCGAAAGGCTCCTTATCAGGAAGTCCTGAGGCTGTGTCTGCATCGCTTATTTCAGCTTTCTCAGATGATCCAACTGCTGCGTCAGCTGCCATCTCATCTTCTGGACTTTGCTCTGAGGACATTTTCTTCTTCCGCTTCTTTCTTGAAGAAAGCTTCTCTAAGTTCTTTGGGTTGAAATCTTCAGCATCTATAGTTGAATCCTCCTCGAGAATAGATGACATCCCTTCAAATAGCATATTCATTCCATCATCCATCCCCCTTAGGTGTCCACCCTTTATCTTAAGTTTCTTTGCAAGTTTCCTTTCTAATTCCATATCCTCCTTGGCAGACATGCCAGCATTTGGCATACTCATTTCAAGGTACTCTTCAAACTTAGTTTTTGACTTTTTCTTTAGAGACTTGTTTCCTCTTGCCATCTTTAACGCAGCAGAGTTATGAAGCTTTGGAACTTTCTTTGGTATGGTAGGATGCTCTAAGTCAAGATCTTTATCGGAATCTGAATCGTGAAATCCTGGAACATTATTTGGAATAGTAGGTCGCTCTGATCTATGATTGCCATCTGAACCAGAATCTGAATTCTGCGAGAATGACTCTTTGGATTTCTTCACTCTTTGGAATGTTTCCTTTTTCTTTTGAGATTTCTAGGAATAACGAGAAAAATGATTTATATGGTTTCCAGCAACAAAAATATAAACAAAAAAAACACAGGAGGATGAAAATTTCTTCTACCTGTATCCATGATTGATGTTTCTCTACCTTCTTAATTGATCGAGCTTCTTTCCGTTTTTCTCGACGGGACTTCTCACCAGACCTTTTATCTGTAACAGAAACGAAAATAAAACAATTTTCACAACGACAGTTGAACTAAACAGAGTATAATCCGAACTAGAATAAGAAAACCATACCCATGATTTTTAATAAAGCTTCATCAACTGACAAACTGCCAAGGAAACAAAAATATGATTAAGTATTCACATGTAACAACAAAATAAAGCCATGAAACAATCCAACAGGTCATTAATGTACAACTAAAGAGAACAGTGAGTTTGAAAATTTATTGCATTATAGTTTTCCCAAACTCAAATAACAATGCACCGATATTCACAAATTATACCCACCAAAGTTAGATGATAAATACAACTTTTCAGAAGAAAAAAACAGTATCAAATTATAATCAAACAGGTTTTGCAAACTAATATAGTCAACATACTACAAAAATTACACAACTCATACTGTACTGAACTTTTCTCAATTTTCCCGGGAACCAAACAGATAGTTAGGATGCATTTGAGTTTTAGATTGACTATGGTGCAAGCAAAATCTGAAACAGAGAAACGAGATTTGCGCAAAGGTGAATCAGAAACCATGAGAATCTGAAATTCAAATGATACCAGCAATAAATTTAACACAGAAGTAAGTAACTGGATATATGTCCATTAGGATTCGGACCTCGGGTGCAATGGAGATGTGGTAGTTGCTGTCAAGGTTCCAAAAATCGCTAGACCCTAGTCGGGCGGACAGTACCTTCGGGGATTAATCGAGGATACAGTCAATTAATTGGTATATTGCAATTACACTCAAACCAAAATGAACCAACTTAATTGGTTTACTATTGCAATTAAATATACCTTGAGCTTTTTTAACAATTAAGCTGTAAGTTATACCAATTAACCTTGCACTTTCCACATATTTTATCTATTGCAAATAAATATCAAACAAATCCATGCATCACAAAAACAAACCCACATTTATAAAACAGTAGCTTAACATCAACTATCTAGCCACAAATATACTATAACAGCATAGATCATACTCATTATCAAGCTCACGCATAATAGATCATACATTCATACTCATAAATACATAATAAATCAGAAATAGAAGGAAACCAATAACAGCATAATCAGAATTATGAAATTGAAGGGACATTACCAAGCTTACACAAAATCACTACTATGAAATCGAACTCTCTTCAGTACTCAACAGTCACAAAATCGCACTCCAAAATCTCACTTCAATAACACAATCACCAAAAAAATTCACTTCAAAATCACCAAAAGGATCAGAAACCCTAGCTCCAGTCCTCCTCACACTCCACTTCAATCAAGGAGAGACGAGTAGTTCAGAAACATACCTCAACGCGAAAAAGAATAGAGCTTGTTCGGTGGGAGAAGCTGGAGCTCTCCGGCGGCGCGACGAAATCAGAGGTCTGCGAAGGCGATAGAGATGGAGTAGTTGCTGGGATTAGCGGGAACTCAAACTATCGCAGGGTTTTGTTTTGTACGAATTGACAAGTCAAAAATATCCCTGTTAATTTTAGCCAATGGATTAGAATTTAATAACCTGAAAAAAAAAAATGTTGACTTGTAATTTTATGTCATTTCTCATTGATATCATGTATAAAAAAATTGAAACAAAAGATCGGACATTCTTATTAAACCAAATCATTACAAAGTACACGAGAGAAAGACGACGGCAAAAAGCTGCTCTCAAACTCACAATCAGAGTCCGAAAGGGCTAAACTCACCATAACATAAGCGTCGAATTACCAAGTCCACCGGAGATCACAACGGTTGAGAAAGATGGATTAGATTTACCACCGATAAGCAATCAGTTATTGGATGGGATTGTCAAACCCATTGTAAAAATTAATTTTAACTATATTGTAACTCCGCGTGATGCGCGGTGTTATTTGTAAAATATTATTGAATAATTGAAATTGTTAAAATGCTCAAATTTTTTTTTAAAAAGTGAACTATTATAAATTAAATTAAAATAATTAAAATAAACAAAAAAATAATAATAAATTAAAATAAATAAATATCAATAAAACTCCAATAAGAACATAACGAACAATTCAAATAAATCATTGAATAAGGCTCGCGGATTCCAATATATCGAGGAATAAAAAATTAGTAAATGATAAACAGATGTTTATATAAAAGTAATTGATACACATGCCAATATCGTATCATCTTTTATGCGATCTATTATAACTTTTTGGTTCCTTGAACTCAATTGAATGTCTCTTAAATGTTATTTCTTTTCTCAATAACATCAACTTCAAAAACAAATCACGTCTAGATTAAAAAAATTTACTATTTTATGTTGAACATTACCAAATCATTCATTTTTTTGTCATCACTGCCAATCTTTGTTTTGTTGCTAAATCTGTCTGAAGTAGTCAACTTCAACAATATTTTTTCTTCAATCCATCATTTGTCTCCTGAAAATCAACACGACAAATCAGAATATTGCATAATCAAACGTATCAAAAAAATTCATCGGAATCTAATGAATGAGACAGAGATCGTTTTATTT
>JAYMTP010002482.1:0-19590 GCA_036897365.1 Geranium brycei
GGAGCTCAGATCTGGGGTTACCGGGGCCTCTGGGGCGGCGTCGACCGGTCTCTGCTCGCCGATGCTCTCGCCGACGGCCAAAGACTGATCGGCGACGTTTTTTTGCCCTGGTCCGGTCCAATCTGGTCTAGACTAGTTTTCCGGTCCCGACTAATTTGGCTTAACCGGGGCGTTCCAGACCGGCTTCCGGCTTTCTGCTTTTTGGCTTCTCTTGCCCGAGTCTTTGGCTGTGGAGGTCGGTTGTTCTCGCCGGCGGCCTTGGGCTTTCAGCAGCGGTTTTGGAGGTGGTGGATGGTTTTTCGTAGGTTTTGTGGTGTGGTCGGTAGATCGGAAAGGACTTTGATATGTGGTTTTGGCCTAAATTTGTTGCCCTCTCCTGATCTGGCTCGCTTTCGACGGTTCGCAGTCTACGCGGTTTAACTTCTTTTACGTCGGGCTCATTCGGATATTCCCTCAGGTAATATCAAGATCAACATTGAGCTGTGAGGTTTATATGAACCGGGACACGCCGAGAAACCCAATAATGGGTGATTATCGGATACCCCCCTGTGGTAGATGCTTGAGGAGTAGTGCTCGCTGAGGTGCATAGGCTCAAATGAGAGGATGTCCCCCAAAGATGGTGGAATGGTGGTATGTGTTTTTTGTTTGTTTGTGTTGTAGTGCGTGTGTTGTTAGTTAGTGTTGGGTGTTTGGTGTTTTATTTCTTGTTTGTTTATCGGCTGTCGGTGTATCCGACACGTTTAGTTGGTTTAGTAGTTTTAGTTTCGGTTGTCGGTATGTCTGACATGGTTGCCTGGAAGTGTCTAGAGAGGTAGGGTGTCTTAAGCATGTCTTTTACTGTTTACTTGTCAACTGTACACGGTTGATGCTTGATTTTCGGTGCGTAGTTTTTTCCGTCTCGTAATATCAATGAACTTCGGCTTGTTTTAAAAAACAATCTTTCTACTGATCTTCCTTCCATCTATCACCATGTCTTTAATGGGTGACGACAGAGAAGCCCAATCGCGCGAGGGAGAGGTCAACATTGGTGACGGTTTTCCCGATGCTACCCTTTTTGGAGGTGATGACAACGACTTGGGGGCGTTTGCCGGTCAATTGAGCCTTCTTGTTCCATTGGATGCTCGGACCAGACAAGGCTTGAGAATGAGAGGTTATAGAGTTTTTTCAAGGCGATAAATCAAAGTGGTTTTAGGGAATTTGCCTTGCGTCTGTCAAAATGTAGGTGAATGGATGAACATGGCCTACTCAACAATTATGCAGCCTAAAAAAAGACATCTTGCTTCTTATAAAAAACAATATAATTCTGGCTTTTATTTTCTTAATTGTACTTTATTTTGAGGTATTTATTTTTAAAATTGAGCCTAAATTATTAGTATACTTGAGCCTATTTTGAGATGAGTCTAAAATAATTGGTTCACCAGTTTTGTGGTGAAACCGGACCCATAGATGAACATAACTACATAAATTAATTAATATCATTAAGCTAACTTCTTCTAAAAAATTTGTTGCAGTTCAGGGACATAATAACACCATAAATTTAAATGGAATAACAAAAGCTATATTCCAAAGGAACTTATTGAATAACAATTATTATTATTATTAAAAAAATTGATATAGCACGAGTCTCACATGGAAAAGAAATCAAATTTTCATTCATAATAACTACATTCTCAACTTTAAAATTGTTTAAAGATATAAAGTTGTCATTGATATTGATAGTAAACAAGTGTAAACTGTAAAATTATATTGAACTCCTGCAGCCTGCTAATAGCAGTTACTTAAAGAATTAATTGGGCCTGTAAAATATTCGGGAGAGGCAGGTCTAATATTGTTGGACCCTCGCAAAAATGGGCCTAACTTAGAACACATAAGTTATACTGGTCCGATCTTGAACAGCTGTGATAGGCACAAGCCGGCCCAAAGGACCATTAATCTCATTTAATGTGCGTAACAATTTCAATTTGACATGTCCGCTGCGCAGCATTAGCGGCGCGTCCGTTAGCTTCGGTGTTTGACTGACGCGGCAAAGCCATTTATATATTTTTATTCGCAGAAAGCGACGACTCAACACAACACAACCCTAACACTAACCATTTCCTCCGACTCTTTCCCACGCCATTCCGGTGGCGCGTTCCATCAACTAGCCGCCGTATACTTGTACCATGGGCCAGTCTCCATCCGCCGCCGAAATTCCCGACGAGTGCTTGGGTTACATCTTCCAGTTCCTCAGCTCCGGCGACCGGAAACGGTGCTCCCTCGTGTGCCGGAGGTGGCTCCGCGTCGACGGGCTGAGCCGCCACCGCCTCGCTCTCAACTCCCGAGCCGGCGTCGTCGCCGAAATCCCCTCTCTCTTCGCCAGATTCGACTCCGTCACGAATCTCACCCTCCGATGCGATCGGAGATCCACCAGCCTCAGCGACGGCGCTTTGATCATGATCTCAATCCGCTGCCCGAGACTCGCTCAGTTGAAGCTCCGCTGCTGCCGCGAGCTCACCGATGCTGGAATGGCCGCGTTTGCTCTGAACTGCTATGGTTTGAAGAAGATCTGTTTTGCCTCTTGCAGATTCGGCGCCAAGGCGTTGAATGCTATTCTGGAAAATTGCAGTAAACTCGAAGAGCTGTCTGTGAAAAGGCTCCGAGGCTTATGCAATGATGGCGTAGAGATGATTCGCCCTGGTTCGGCCGCCTCGGCCCTGAAATCAATCTGCTTGAAGGAGATTGTGAATGGAATGTGTTTTGAACCGGTCATTACCGGATCGAAAAACCTCAAGACGCTCAAAATTATTCAATGTTTGGGTAATTGGGATGATCTGCTCCGAGTGGTTGGAAATCATAACCCATGTTTGACTGAAATTCATTTGGAGAGGCTTCAGGTGAGCGATGTGGGGTTTCTAGCAATATCAAAATGTTTGAACCTGGAGAGTTTGCGTATGATCAAGAATCCAGAGTGCTCGAATTGGGGGCTAATCAGTGTTGCTGAGAATTGCAAGCTGTTGAGGAAGCTTCACATTGACGGTTGGAGAACTAATAGAATTGGTGATCAAGGGTTGGTATCAGTATCCAAGCATTGTGCCCGTTTGCAAGAACTGGTGTTAATTGGTGTTAACGCTACTCACGTGAGCTTGACTGGAATTGCATCCAACTGCAAGAAGCTAGAGAGGCTAGCTCTTTGCGGGAGTGACTCCATCCGTGACACCGAGGTCGCCTGCACTGCTGCAAAATGTGTTGCACTGAAGAAGCTTTGTATTAAGGGATGTCCCATTTCTAATGTGGGGATTGAACCCCTTGCTTGGGGATGTCCGGGTTTGATAAAGCTTAAGGTGAAGAAGTGCAGAGGAGTTACATATGAGGTAAAGGAGCGGTTGCAAGAGCGCAGGAGGTCATTGATTTTTGATTTGGACACTGGCGGCGCAGTTGAAGAAAGTGGTATGGAGTTTCCACAAGCTCAAGTACTTGCTGCCGGTACTCCATCGAGCAGTATTGGCAGATTGACAATGCTTACCACAAATTAATGGGCTGGTTGGAACATAGTGGCATGCTTCTTCAGGAGGTGGTCATTTATTGACAGTGGCTGAATGGTAATTCATGAATGGTTCTTCTAAGCATGCTTTTTCTTTATAGTACACACTGTTGTTTCGAGGTCTGTTACTTAATTCCGAATTGTATGTTCATACCATATATTAAAGTTTATAAAAATTTGTTTATTCATTTAGAAAATACCTAAAATTGCTCCTCTTGGTATTACTGTGATTTAGAAAACTTTGCCTTTATCCTCACGTGTAACATCTGTAAATGCCTTGTATTGCTCTGTGAATAACTCCTAGTTGCTCTTATTCATTTTGTTAAGTTTGTGAAAGTCACAAGGTTTGCTGCATATTATATTGAGCTGGTACTTGTGTGCATTATTCATTTGGTCACCATTAATAAAAATATGTTGTTTTGTGAAGAAATGGAAGGACAATAGTGTCTTGTTAGGTGGCTACTCATACAGATTGAAGACATCTAGGAGTGTATTGTTAATCAGTTTGGTTTGTTTCTTTCAGATCACAACTTGTGTTAATTGATCATGAGCTGATTATTGGAATCTCTGGTTTTGGTATCTTCGCATCCCAATTCGTTTCCCCCTTTTATTTTCTAGGAAATAACTTTGGTTCAGTAGTTTTGTTTTGCTTGCAGATGAAACATGTCGATGACATCACTACCCGGGGAACAAATTGTCTGGCCAGGATTTTACGATCTTCAGATAAGGACTGCGCCATGCCTTTGACTAATTGGTAGAAAGAAAGGCGCCAAATGTTTTCTTCTATTCTGTAACCAGTGAAAGTTGGACAGAGTGGAAGAGTTCATGGTACTTGAGAAAGCTGAAACATTGCTATGATCCCTATGACATGAAGAAGCATATTTGGTATTATGTTTTATTAACTGTACAACATGCATGTCCTGGAATAACAAATTGATGATGCTAACATGCCATCGAGACTCAAACATCCTTTTCAATTAGTTGCTCTCCAGTTTTTCGTAGGAACATTTATTTTATAACATGCATTTGATGGAAGTGGGACACTTACATGAAAGTATGAAACAAAATGGATGGAGTTTATATCATGTTTCAACCAATTTGGAATTTACAGATTTCAAATTTCCAATGGGATTGAGTTTGTGCTTTGTTTTGTCCGCTTAATCATTGAATTGGACCTTCTAATTTTGTCAACGGTTTCCAGCAGCCATGTAAGAGAGCTCAAGCAGGAAATTATTCTGCCCTTGCCAACATTAAGAACCCACAACAAGCAGGTCAAGGATATCCGAAAGAATCAAGGCGGCCTTTGAAAAATGTAAGGTACATAAAATATTCATTTATTTGTATAATTCGACATTCTTATTCCATAAAATGGTGAAGCCATGTATTTCTCGTGAGGTTTATTGTTATATACTGAAGGCTCAGTTTAGGCAATAAATTAGCTATAGAAACAAGATCTCAGCTAATCACCGGTGTTTTCCAGTCTGAGTATCACTGGAAGATAGTGAAAGATTGAAGCACTAAGCCAAGCAGATTTGAAACTGTGAGGATCACTTAAAATTGATTGAAGTCGGGCTCAACCGATAATTTGTCTAAAGTATTTTGTAATATTTACTTAATGTTGGTACCCCGAAAACTTATCAATTTGTAATATTTGCTTCTTTCTATATTCAATATCATCGTCGAAGACGGGTTGTATTGTTATACATTTCAAACAAGCAGACTTTGTAAACTGTCATGACTGACCAAATGAATTATAATTCAATGACTAAAAACCATTCATTAACTAATCATCCCTCAATACAACATTTAAAGAAGTTGGGAATGACATGTCTAAATTCCAGCAATTCCAGCTCTCAGTCAGAACACAATAAAGCTTCTCTAGTTAGGAAGTGGGCAACTTTATTTGTTTTTAAAGCAAATCAATGTATTCCAATACTCTCAAGGAGAACTTACAAGCATCAATACAAACACCACGAGGGCTCGCTCCTCGGTCCAACTTACCCAGGATTTTCACGACTCTATACGCAATTATGCCCAGGCTCACATGATTTCAGATCGAGTGATGCACACACCAACATTCCCAACACGGGAAACAGTCTAACCATAACACACTAACCAACACAAAGAAGCTCAAAAGGGCTAAGAGACAAACAACACACAAAGTGTAACACACACTAGAAAATACCTACACACGCCAAACAGAGAAAAATGGCCTCATCCGAGCCTCTGCCAATAGCGGCTTCCACCCGAATGATCTAATCACCAACCAAGCACCGCAAAACCTCCACAAAGCACCACCTCGCCCACCTCCCCGCCGAGCTTGACGCGTAACTCTCCACCGCCCCACATCCTTCTCCGATCTGAAACCAGATTCTCAAAACCTCACTAGACCAACCACATTCCACCCGCGCCTGCACTCACCACCAACGTCGACATCCGAACTGGAGACAAACCCGAGCCAAAAAGCAGATCTGGAAAGAGACCAGATCTGAAACCTCACTCTCCCCCAATGCATCTCTCTACCCTTGGCCTCTCCGAGATCGCAGATTAAGACACCGAAACCAGGCTAGATCTAGAGAGAAAACCATATCTGGGCTCGAAAACCCTCCAGATCGAGCTCTCTCTCTGATCCTCAACACTCAGCCGAGCTACGGTAAACACCACCACGACAAAAGGGCACCGAAGCCGAGTAAGTAAGGATGTCGCTGGCAGAGCCTTGCCGAAGAGTGGCGGCCCATCGGCGACAAGGGAACCCTCCAAAAAGGCCTTCTCTTCGCTACACTCACCAGAGAGAGAAAATGAGTAGAGAGTATAGAAGTGAGCAACTCTATTAGTTGATCGCTTAACATGACAAAGCTTAGACAGTAAAGTCCAACAATCATACAGAATGACACCAAGCAGAGAAAAATAATCCTTGGTAGAATGAATTACTTGCATCACGTTGAGACTATCAATTTCAATACAAATTGGCATATCCCCGTTTACCGTACATGCTCAATATAGAGCTTTCTTCAGACTGAGCGCTTCCACCACTACTGGCTTCAGTAAACCTGATCTATCTAGCAGCTACTACGAAACCCAAATAATTCCACACCACCATCCTCCCCAACCAATCAACAAACCCCATCAACATTGACTTTGATTGATCCCAGGTTCGGCCTAGACCACATCCCACCAACATCAATTAGCGCACAACTCAACCTTCAATATCGAATAGCTCGTTATTTATTTGATTAAGGCCAACATAAATGGTTATTTCTGAACTTCTTGGTCCACATACATACTAATCATGCACGAATTACTTGTGAAATTGTCGAGTACATGAATAACTCCTCCAATATATAATTACCAACTTACCCTTATCAGTCTCCACAAAGACCATTTAAATTCGACTTCTTCAACAATTATATCTCACTTCCATTCGAAAATACATATCAATCTATAACCGTCCGTTACATAATCCAGCGGCTGTAATCAGTTTCTACGCTAATGCCAAGTTTTCCACTAATTATTCCCTTGATATTAATAGTAGTCATCGTGTAAGTCACACGTGCGACTAGTAGACCGGATTGGTTTGAATTTAACCGTAAAAATACATGAAGTGAAAGCGTTGCCCATATAAGCCGCGAACCAGAAACTCCTTCGTCTCGTGCGTGCGATTTGGCCCAATCGTCCTCGCGAACAAAATCACCATTTCTAGAGGCGAAAAGCTTGAGGCGTTTTGTGGTCTACAATGGAGACCGGAGCAGTCGGCGGTGGCGGCCACGATCGCCCCTCCTCCCGGCTGAAGCAGAGCTTTTCAAGGCGGTTCCGTCACCTCCTCGACAAATCCACACCGTACGTCCTCTACCGTTGGATCGCCTTCTTGGCCATCGCCTCCGTCTACGTGGTTCGCGTCTACATTCTCCAGGGCTTCTACATCGTCTCCTATGGCCTGGGCATTTACATCCTCAACCTCCTCATCGGCTTCCTCTCTCCTCAGGTCGATCCCGAGATCGCCGATGACCCCATTTTGCCTACCCAAGCTTCCGATGAGTTCAGGCCCTTCGTTCGCCGATTGCCCGAGTTCAAATTCTGGTTTGCTTTTCAATTTCTAGCTTATGTCAATGTGGGCAAGTTGATTTTTGTTTTCTTAAATTGATTGCTGGGTGTTGATAATGCAATCCTGTCAGAGTACCACATCTGAAACACAGATATTAATTCGTTAACCAGCTTAAATAATAGTTCGAGCCTCTACCTTATCAGCTTGAGCCTTTAGGTGGGTTGTGCTTCTAACATGGTATTTGATACATAAACATTTGTTACTGCTCTTAAAGTTTTCAAAATATGTATAAGAATGACTTAGATTGTTTTCACCATCTTATAGAGAATACCGCTGGCTTTATGTAATTTATATTGTTTAAGGGAAATGTTGCTCTTCGGGAGCGCGCACACACGGTTGAATATTCTCATTATAGGACAGTTTACTTATTCAACGATTCATCCGGGGTTGACATAGTTGAGAATCAAATACCTGCTATGATGGTTGATCTGGATTGTATGTGCACTCAGTATTTCTCATATTTGGATTTTGAAATAATTTATTGTGAATATTTGTACAATGTTGCCGACAAGAATATATATTTGTACAATGTTTTTGGGTTGACTGTGTATATTTAAGCTTTTCGTTTTGTTTGACTTTATGATAGGTATTCTATCACAAAAGCTTTTTGCCTTGGTTTTATGATGACATTCATCAGCGCCTTTGATGTGCCTGTCTTTTGGCCAATACTTCTTTGCTACTGGTTTATTTTGTTCACCATGACCATGAAGAGGCAGATACTGCACATGGTCAAGTACAAGTATGTTCCCTTCTCTCTCGGAAAGCAGGTACTTACTTATAAACCATTTGACTTCCAACCCTGTTTTCATGGTTCATTCTCATTACTTTTGGTATTACATACTTAGTAAATAACAACTTGTCATCTTATTTGTATCCTGCCTAGCGATATGGAAAGAAACAACCATCAACAACTGAGAGTGTGAACCTTCCTAAGGATTAAGCCTCTCAGGTACCTTGGGCCACATTGATTTATCCTTTCTGTTAAGCATGTATATATCATGTTCAAGGTAGGAGCTTTCCGAGACCATGTTTGCACTTTGGGTAATGTTTCCCATCTTTCAGGAGGATAGATTTAGTTTTGGGAAAAGCATAGTAGTTTGCTACTTGCTAATGTCCCTTGTATTATTATTTTGCTTCTGAGAGGATTAGTTGTGAAGCTGTACATTCGGCTTATGTTACCTTCAATTTTAATTTGTACTCTTATCTCACTTTCTTTTAATCAACATACCTTTTTTCACTATTTTCTGCTAGCATTGAGAGGTCATTTTTCTCTTGTGAATATTGCATGTTGATCTATTGGCCTCTGTAGGTATTCCTCTGTTTGAATTATCGATCAATTTCCAAAAAGCCACTCTTATCTGTTTCTTTGCTATGGAGTTTCTAGGTACCACAACCTCTGCATCAATACAAAATTCAGGTAATGTAATCGGCAGGGTTCTGAAACTCAGGTAGAACTCAGTAAAACTTACCAACCGAACAAGATAAGCGAAAATCTATCTGAACTTGATCAAAGTCAAAATTAGGCAAAAATTGTTGAAATGGGTAAATAATTTTTCATAAACTTTAGAAGTGTATAAACTCGGTCAAATATAGTCAATCCTAATTTACTGCTAGCCTAGTTTTGGTTGATTCTGAGTTTTATTACCTTGATAATTGGCCAATAAAGGCAGTGCAATAGAAATTTATTGCGATGCAAATTTTGTGGATTCAAGCTCTCTGGGAACTTGTCATATCAGACATGCATTTTCATTCATCAGTTAATCAAAATTTCAATTCATCACCGGTTCTCGTCTGTGCTGGTTTATTTCCCAGATGGGTTGAACAGGAAAAGCAAATAAAGATGAATTGTATGGTATTCTAAGAAAAGCTTGCATATAAATGAGAAAACAGAGGAAGCTGATGATTAACACTTAAACTCATTTATCAATTGAGTTGCAGCGATGACAAATTTCCAGGTGCAGTGAAAAGCTATTTACAACAATAATGAACCCAAATAAGCATCCAGCAAGAAGAATTCGAGCTGGGAACACATACTATAAAGATAACCAAGCAAGAAACAGTCTACATTGTATAGCAACAAACAATGTCTGCACCTTTTATGAGTTTTTTGCAAAGACTTTCAAGCACTGGTCATCGTCTCACCAGAGCTTCCGTTCTTGACAGGGTAAGATGGCATCATTGCAATTCCACAGCGGCCCGCTGGCTTGCCCGCCGCATTGCGCTGGATCTTGATGTATCCGCTCTCACCCCAGCTGGCACCCCATGAGTTCCTCACAATCCAATAGTCCACGCCATTTTCTGTCCCATAACCCACAGCAAGAACTCCATGGTTTAGTACTTCCCCGCATTCGCCACTAAACACACCCTGCGAGTGATTTCCTAGAAGAAGTCAGTACTTAACAATGCCAAGCCAGAAAATAGCATTTCCCTTATTCCATAGCCAATCTGTCTGGAAGCCATACTAGAAACATTTGTGGGCAACATCTACAACACAGTGAGAACTTAACATTACCCGGCACTAGTCAAAGTTCATCTGTACATTGTTCACAAACCTAAAACTCATGATTTAACCAATGCCACACCACTTGTTCTATCAAAAATTGACCCTTTTATTTTCCCCCAATACAGGTTCATCTACTATGCACAAAGAGAGCATTTCTAATTTTAAAAAAAATCAATACTTTAATTCAACCGAGGACCAAAAATCTGTGTAATTAGCTTACCGATTGGTAAAGCTGGAGAGCCCTGCCGTTGGCGTCAATAGCAATGCTGACAGGCTGATGAGCCACAGCCTGCTTCAACGCTCTCTCGTCATTCACTGGCACATCTTCGTACCCGTCAATGGTCACAACCTTGGAATTCTCCTGAAACAACCCAAAACACCCAGAACTGTCAAAACCGGTTGACCCATTTGGAGAATTAGAGCATAGATTTAGATGCTGACCAGAGTTGGGTGGCATTGGCCGTCAGTGGCCAGGTACGGGTAGGCGGATTCGGTCTCGATCCCACCATTTTTGATGATGTACTCGAAGGCATGGTCCATGAGACCGCCATTGCAGCCGAAATTGTTGGTTCGGTCGCAGTCCACGAGCTCTTGTTCCGACAGCGACACAAGCTCGCCGGTCACGATCTGGTTTATGCCCTCCACAGCTGCGATCGTCGAGAAAGCCCAACAACTCCCTGAAACAATACAAGAAGATGAGCTCGTTAATGATGTTGGCCCAGTAATGTTGAATATTAAAACACTAAAAGACTAACCGCAGCTTCCTTGATCTTTGACGGAGTTAACAGCCCCTCTCAGCCTCCAGTCGACGGAGTCCGGCAAGGCGTCGCCGTCGGAGACGGCATAGCGGCTGCTGGGGTTCTTGGACCTGACAAACCTGCGCTTGGGATCGTAGCGAGTGCCCAAATGCAAGGAGCGGTACTCGTCGTTGGACAGGTCAGCGAACCGGTTCAGGCCAACCTTGTAGGTCCGGTTCAGAGCATTGTGCTCGTCCACGAACCTCAGGTTGTCCTTGAAGATCTCGAGCCTTCTCTCGTACTCCTCCCCGATCCCGCCGTTGGTTTGTCTCTTCTGGTGCTTGGCGAGCCACCAGTTGTAGAGGCTCACCACCTCATCGTGGGCCGTTGATTCGGGATCTCGGTGGTCGATCGTGTGGGTGGCGTCGAAGTCGATGATGGACATGTCGGAGGCGAAGAGCGAGGCGGCGGAGGAGAGGAGGAGGAGGGCAGTGATGGTGGAGAGAGTCATGGTGCTCTGTTTTGAGAGTGAGTAATGGTAGATGGCAATGTTTGGGTTTATATAGAGTTTGAAAATAGGAGATCATTTGGACAGCCGTAGTTAATTAGTTGATAAATCATCAGAAAATTGATCAGTATGTAGTATAGGTTCCTGAGTTATGGGCATTCCCTATCTACTTGAATGTTTGTTGTTTTTAAGGAACATGGGAGCGTTGCCCTCCACAATTATATTCAAAGAAAATGGTAAAGGTACCTTAAAATTCAATATCAGATTCCTTACCTTTACCATTTTAGTTTGTGCACCAAACTTAGTATTTCTACTTTAGGAGTATTCTTAGTTCTCAAGTGAGGAAATGAAAGCAAATATATTTTGGGGAATATCATATGCAAAAATAATTTGTATTTAACTTATTAAGGAATTGTTCATCAAATTACTATATAACATCAAACCCTTAATTTGTCATTTGATACGAATTACTCGTTGTACGAAACAGTGACAACACTGTCTGCATGATTACGAATTTTGTCCATCAAGCACAATATCAGAATGATAGACATAACATTTGACGAGTCGAAGAGACTTAAGGTTATTTGCGGCAATTTAACGTGTAAATATCAATCTACAGTACAATAAAATAGAAAATGAAGTCGTGGAATCCGATACACGTCATCACATTTGCAATTTGTACTACATAGAGCACTTGAAAAACATTGTCTGTCACATTTGCGGAGAAAGTAGCTTTGAGAATGTTGAAATTGCATTTGTGGCCAGGAAGACAATGTGGTATTTCTCCTTAACGACAAGACAATGTTGAAAATGCATTCGGGGTTAAATATTGCACACCGGTCAAGTAATTTCAATTGAAAGTTTCTAATTGATTGGTAAATGAAAATATTATGTTTGTGTTTGGCTCGTAGATAGTAGTCCACAAGCATCCGATAATGTGTAAGCGCACGCGACCGTTACAAGTAATACCGATTAGATTGTGTCGAATCCACAAAGGTCACATACGGTTAATTCAATCCAATTAAAGTTATTGGAGTACTGAGAGTGTGTAAGTTGTGGGATGACGTGTTTAAGAAAATAGTTGTGCAAAATTGTAACAATAACTTATAAAATAAGAACAAACAGGCAACAAGTTAAGATGAACAGAGACTAAGGCAATCATGGGTGTTAAGTCACCCTAGTAAATGCAAATCAATCAAACATGCATTTGTGTAAAATCCTATGCTCACAAAGATACTGACTCAACCTCTCAGTATTGGAGTTAGTCTAGACTTGAAATATTTGTTGTCTTTTTGTCTTTCTTAGGGCAGAGCACATCACAAGTCTGCTATGAATACGACACTTACGAGATGGGGTTTTGAAGAGTTGAACCTCCTGAATTTTCATGCGTTGATCACCCATCAGTTCTCTCAGACACGACATCAGAACTCACAATGTATCTAACATTCGTCAACATTACATACGAGCAAAATAATCTACAATTCACAATCAAATTGAACCGGTTCAGTTTGGTTTCTTAAACCAATGGTAATTTAAGTATTTTAGAAGTAGGTTGTCTCAAAATGATAGTCAGAGTATTAAAAAGGGAAAAAAAATTTAGGGTATTAAAGTGTCAATTGATATAATTAAGTGTAAATGAATTGAGGCGTCAATTATAAATATTTTTGGAGTTGGATAAAAATGGACATTTGCCTTTTCAAGGACAATAATTTTGAGATTTTGGAACGGTTGAGTTGTAGTTGGTCTTTAACACAATTTTCAAATACCGTTGAATCTCTCTCTCACTTGTTTTAAGAGGGTGAAGGCCAGTTGACAAATAAAAATATCTGAAACTTAGATCAGAAGTAAGCACCACCCAAAGTAACCAATAGGAGCGGTTGTGGATGAGCCTTATGACCACCCACCTCCTCATATCCATATGCTTTTTGGCCCGTGGAAGATACACTTGTGTTATTATTGTTGCCAATAAGAGAACAAGTGGCTTCATCACCCATCTCTCTTTTATCCCATTTCTTGAACCTTCATTTGATGGTTTCTTCAATTTGTGTCTGTTTCTGCCACTATGATCTGCTACATTTGGATACTTGCCTCAGACACCCATTCCTAACTCTCATGCACAGTTGACTTTTACTCAATGTACATGTTCACGTTTTACTTGGAAGCTTCCTTTGATAAGATACCAAAATCACATTACTTTGGAATATTGCCGAAACATCTCGTAATCAATACATTTTCTCATCCGGCCTTGATCGGCTGGGAGGAAGGTGGGCGAACTCGCACCATACCCGATATATAAAAAATAATAATTTTGTATCTAATAATGTTATTTAAATTATATAAATCCTATATTTATTTAGAATCGAATTTTGAGGAACAAGTATTATATATTTAATGAAATGGTAAGTTGTCATTGTCCTTTTTTTTCACTTAAATACATATTTAAGTGAGTTAAGCTATGATGATCTTCAATGTATATCTTAAGGTATCAATATCAATTCAAACATGAAAGATACTAACATCTACTACAATTCAATAACGTGTTTTTACATAAATTAATATAAGTTGAGCTAACTGTTAAGGAACTCACTTTATGCAAGATAATAAGAAAGTAAATGTTTATTTATGTTTCAACACAAGGTTAATGTTATAAGAAATGAAAAAATTCTTGAATATGAAGACCTAGTCTCTCCGAACCCAATATGATAGAAGACTAGGATGGTTAACCCGCCCTGATATCAGTTTGATTGGATCTATCAGTTCTACAGAGAGGCAATACTCCATGAAACAAACGAGACCCAATGTCCCCGATCCAATGTATGAAGGGACAAGATCGTTAAGTTGGTTTCTAAACCCCATTGTGATCCCTAAACCTTCCAAAGAATGAACGATTAGATTTATCTTTGGGCCAGTCTTCGTGTGGGCTTTGAGTATGGCCCATAATTGTAGCTCCAGAAAGGCCCACAACCTATCAAGCGAATTTTTCAAATTCCAATGTCACGAATTACGACAAACAAGCTGCTGCAACAAATGAAGGTCTCTCCATCTCTTCCTCTACTCCAAATTTCTTTTATTTCGCATTCCGTTTTCTTTTCCTCCAAACACTTTTTGTCCGTCGATGATGATGATGTAGAATTAACGTATTTTTAACTTACTAATTTCGTTATATGAAGACTGTAATCCAACAGAACCATCAGCAGGCAAGGAAGATTCTCATCCATTGACCGAAGCCCTTTTCCAGGTCTTATTTTAGGTTTTTCCTCCAAACACTTTTAGGTAATTAGTTATTTTTGCATTTTTATTTTCTGGGTATGTAAATCGTAAATCTTGATCAATATATCTCTTGCATTTGTGCATTCAATGAATCGTTGTTCCATATTAGTGTTATTTTTTCATTTTCATTACTAATAGGGAGTGATTTAGGGTAATGCTCAAAATATGCTTCCAGAATCACCAAGCTTTACTGATAGAATCTCTCAGTTACATTTTTCCTGATTTGGCTGCAATATTCAGCAGCAACAAATACAAAGCTCTACGGCTATTTATTCTACTTGGCGTCACGAGTCACGACCAATGAGCAGAGCTGACGATGTGCTCGCTCCAATCAGCACCAACCACGTGGTTATGAGCTGGCCCTTCATGCTGACTCAGCACTAGTTCCCTCTTATTCCAAATGGCACTTATTCTTTATTAGATCCTATGCTATTGCTTGGAATGGTATGCTATTTTTTATTTTAATTTCTTTGTTGCTAGTATGTAAGTCCTTTCTGGATGATCCAACAATATACTTAGTTTCAAATTGTTTTTTAGACTCCCAGCATTCAACCATCAGCAGGCAATTCAGTAGGCTCATGCAATTTTGGGTTGAGTGGAAAATTCTGGTTTGTTATCTAGTAGTGTAGCACAAACAACTAGTTTGAAGCATGGCTTTTCCTTCTAATAAGTCTCTATCATACTACAAAACTTAGTTTGAACTCATTCTATTTTCTTCATTGAAATTAGGTTCAGACCTTTGAAATGCAAGCTACCACTTGTTGTTAGTCAGCCTCCTCAATCATTATATCGGTAAATATATCTTAGTTGGATCATATACAAATTAAACCTTTTTTGTCTTGGAAAATATTAGAACGGATTGTTACTTTTGATGTTGCCCATTGTTCTTGTCACCTAGCTATATTTTGGTCACCGGAATCAAAATATATACGAAATACCATGCTAAGGATAGACTTGCTCGAGTAAATTTTGTTTTAGAATAAATAGGAAATACAGTGTTATGGTCCCTAGCTCTAGATCGGGTAATGGGTCCTCGAGGTGATGGGGTTGATTGAGACGTGTGGTTTCGTCGACGACTTATCCTTCAAATCACACAATATTCCAAGAAAAACTCAAGTCGCTCAAGTATATGTTTCTCTAATGTATTGTTTGATTTTTATTGATGATCCAAGCACCCTTTAAATACATCAGAATACTAGGAAATAGTGGGAATATGAAAAGCAATGCAGTAAATAATAATAACTCAATCTCTTCAACGTGGGAAGATGAAAAAACTAATGCTAACTAAAAGATAATGATACTAATAACTGCTAATAGATAATAATAAGTTAATAATTGTCGAAGGGATCACAATATACAGTCTATCAAATTCTAGTCTATGCTATGTTTTTTTATTGTGCTTTCCTATTTGGATTGTGTTTAGGGCCTAAATATAGTTTAGGAGCATGCTCTAAACTATATTTGCCTAAATTATATTTCCTATTTATTCTAACAATTTGAGTCAACTTATTTTCCCATTCATAGCACCTCATCAAGATCTAAGTTAACTATTGTCGACTATTGAGAGATGGTATGTTCCCACCTTGATGACATACCTGCAAATGGATTTGCACACTTATTTTTCCATCTCATGAATTATTTTTTTGATCAGTGAAAAGAAATGAATATTATCGATAAAATTAGCTAAAGTTTTCAAGGAAGAAACAAGAGCCAGCTAAATACATCAACAAAAAAAAAAGAGAAAACATGATACAAATGAAAAAAAGGATGCAAAACAAAGGGAGAAAAACAGGGATGAGTTCTTGAATCATTTGAGAATCTGTCATATCGCACGTGATACCCATGGACTTGCAAATGTCCCAAGTTTGAGTTGCATTAATCCGAGGCTTGAAAGTGTCGTGTGAGCTTGATTGTGCGATATGGATGGAATCGAGTCCTCGTGTAAGGAGGGAGTCACATCGATGGCTAG
Organism: Geranium brycei; assembly: GCA_036897365.1. Classification (NCBI taxonomy): domain Eukaryota; kingdom Viridiplantae; phylum Streptophyta; class Magnoliopsida; order Geraniales; family Geraniaceae; genus Geranium; species Geranium brycei. The sequence goes on from JAYMTP010002482.1 coordinate 16,610, forward strand.
AGGATCCCTAGGCTCCTGATGTGATTCCGTGCAGAAAGAGTACACAGGGGACTTCTTTTGAGTAGATGGTTGAGAAATACGTTTTCGACGAAAAACTAAGGGGTCCGGAGACCTCCACCTTTTATGTCTCCGAGAGTGAACTTTCCTCATTCTTTTCTTGGATTTCTTAAACATGATTCATGTACTTATACCCAACCCCAACATCATTTGAGAAAATGGCTTGGTTCTTGTTGTTGTTAGCTTTTTTTAATATAAGGATTTGAATGATGAGATCAATATATATTCTCTGGTAAATCTCATTATGGTACAGGGGATCCAACTATTGGTACTCATTTCATTTTTAATGATTTGTTGTGGATATAAGAATACCACAGGAACTTATTGGTGCTGTGCTGGTGGTAGTAAACAAACCAGAGTCCCAGACACAGCTTTACTACTTACGCTAAGGTTAAATTCCAAATAGATGTCCTTGTTTGAGTTCTTGTCTTGTGATTAAGGATTAAAAAGATTATTGGATTCCATAGGTCATCGCCACAGTTCATATTATATGCTATTTAATTGTCATAATTTGCTTGTATTGTCCATTTCTTATGTAGTAATGGCAAACAAAACGGAATAATAAGTGATTATATGTTGTGGTTGAAAGAAGACCTAGACAAATGGTTCGTATATGGGAGAATCTGTCTGGTTTCATGTCAGGGAAGTCAACAGCACAACAAATGGAGCGCTATAGGGATAGGGAGTAAGGACCTACCTCAGCTCACATATAGACTAATAGTGATTCAACAAGCGAGTTTTCGATATCGTTTGGTTTACATCGAGGACTGTCTCTGGGGCTTTTCTTGTGTGCTATGGTGATGGATGTGTGAAGTGGAGATATCCAAGCGGAAGCGCCATGGACGATCTTACATGTCGATATATAATGTAGTGTTGATGATTGACAAGAAGAGGCATGAGTGGCTGCAAAATTAGACTAATGGAGAAAATTTCTGGAATCAAAAGATTTTCAAATGAGTCAATTGAAGACAGTGAACATAGAGTGTAAGTTTAGTAGAGGTTGAACTCGTGGTGTAGGTAGAGTATCACTTGATGGTCAGGAGATACCGCACAATAATCAATCTAAGTATCTGGGTTTTATTCTTTATGACCAAGAATTAGATGTTAATATCAACTACAATATTTGAATAAGTTAGTTGAAATGACGAAATAGTCAGGGGACGTATATAATCAGAGTTTTTCTCTAGAGTTATATAAAAAAAAGTTTTGTAGGAGTGCTATTAGACCAAAATAACTACACTTGATATAATATTGGCCCTTGTTGAAAAATCATATCAACAAAATGAAAATGATCGAGATGCAGATGTTATGGGCTCGTGCCAGCAACATTAAACCCAACTCAAGTACATTGACATATCTCAAGCCACCTTGATTTTAAAATAATTTAGTTGGGCATTTCCTACTTCCTTGCTTGTAGAAGTGATTACTCCCCGTTAGTTTTTGTTGGAAAAATATAATTAAAATTATATTATAATATCCTAAAATGAATGAAATTGAAAAGGTTTTCATTATTCATGAGATATAATGCACATAATGTGCATTTGATTCTTTTGAATACTTATGTTACAAATATTTTATTTTTCTAAATTAATTTGCATTGATTCATGAAGTCTTTTGGTTGAAGTGATGGTGACTATAAATAGATGATCATGTCTCTTCTCTTTTGACTCATCTCATAACTAAGAACATGAGTTCTTGTTCTTCATCTCTTTCTTTAGTCTCAAATGTTTTTCGTAAGTATGGTGATAGAGAAATGCACAAGTTAAAGTTCGTCAGAACTAGACCTTTGGTGTACGATGCTAGTTCGAAGTCGTTGTATCTTGGGAGGTGTACGCTCGTTGATTCCAACATCCGAGGGACAACGAATACACTTTAAGGAAAGTGTCAAACACGCCTCGACTATTTCCCGAGTTTGTATCCATTGGTTTATAAAGATTTATGTATTGTTGTATCATTCATAAATTATTCTTATTTATAATGTTATTAACTTCCGCAATTTGTTAATATTATCGTATAATACCTAACAATCTTAAAGTGTATAGTTCTTGAGTTTTAACAGGTTGCGGATTCGAGAAGGTTCATTTTTTGTTTGTTGAAATTTTGAATGTTTTCAATTGTATAATACTAATAATTTTTATTTCATTTTGTAAATATGAAAGTTGGAAAACATGAGTCTTTTTGTATACAAACAATGAAGTTTCATACTCACTCCAAATTTAAATAAATCATTGAAACATGATAAATTTGGTCATGTGAGTTAATTTATAATCTTACAAATACTAATGAGTTTGTTTTTTTTGTAGAGATGAAAAAAAATGATGAAGCATATTTATGTCAAATATCGGGACTTCATAATTGCATCAATCTTTGAAACCAAGAGCTTGATGATCAGAGCAACGAGTTTGCTTACCTGATTCATCTTCTGAAATATATTGGACAATATGTCAATATGCCTGAGGCTGGGAATGTACCTATGGGTCAAATTCCAAAGTGGTTTTGAGACATGAATGTCCACCACTATTATATTGATTTTGATTCGATAAGGTGACTTGAAGAAAGACGAAAAAAGGTGGAGAACATGTTGGGTTTACCAAGTATTGCACACAAAGAACCTTAAAAGTAAAAGAGGAGACGTTGATTCTCATACTAGCCACAACAAGGAGTGGGGAGGGAGTGCCTACTCTGAGGGCTGCCACTGTGGAGGCTACAACAGAGAGTGGGAGAGGAAGTGGCTGACGTGGCGGGAGGGTATGAAAGAGAAGGGAGTGGGTGCAGAGGGTAGGAGAGAGAATGGAGTGGGTTAAAATTTTATATATTATTAATTAAATATATACATTTTTTTGGAGGGAAATTAAATATATACATTAGTTATTCATGATTATATATTTATAATTAATTAATTATATATAATTAAATGTTAAATT